>VDFB02088267.1:0-45106 GCA_007258455.2 Sequoia sempervirens
TCGCTAGTGAGGAGTTAGAGGTGACTCCCCCTGCTGTTGCTCCAATCTATGCTTCATCTCCCCCTCCTGATCCCATCCAAGAGTCTCTCCCTCCACTGGAAATATCTTTAATGGACACTTTGATGGCTGAGTAGGAGCCTTTTGTTCCATCCTATCTCCTAGCCTCTAGCTCTTGGAGTTGTAGGAACTGCCTTGTGCATGAGCGCAAGCATCAGTGAAAGGATTTGGCCATTGAGTAGGATGTTTTGTAGAGGAAAGAAGGGGAGTTGATCACCCATGTTTTAGGGCCTACTATTGTATCCTCCTCTCTTGTCCCCTCTGTTTTGGTTCAGTCGACCTCTATGCTACTTCCAACTCTTACTGCTAGCATAAATGCCCCTAACCTTAAAAAGGTGCAGGTTTTTATTGCTCCTTCGGTCGAGCCACCCCTTTTGATGTCCCTCTTGAACATCCCATCATTCTTAAAGCCCATGGACATGTCAAAAATTTTAGTGGTGTAAGTTGTGGTCCTTTCCTCCTCTGTTCCTTCCACCTCATCTGTGGGGGTCTCGTACCCTCCAACAAAGTGGAAGATGGAAGAAGTCCCCACTAGCAATGGGGGTTGTGCATTAGCATGTGTTGTCCTTGTGATGGAGGAAGCTCTAGCATCCCCAAAGTTTGTCACTACTCCCGAGTCACTCAATGAACCTAGCAGTGAATCTTGAGTGCCACCTCCCTCATCCAATGAGGTAACACATGGCACTCCAGTGAAGTGCATGTTTACTTCCTTGGACAAGTTCTTGAACCTTTCAACAATATTTATGAAGTCACTGACCTTTTCCCCACAAGAATTGAGTGGAGTAGACCCCGAAGAGTGTCCCTCCTTGGCTCTTATTGTGGGGGATCGAAGGGTTCCCCCCTTGAATTTTCACCTTTACAGGCTCGTTCGCCTTCCTCATATAATGATCTAGATTGGGAGACCAATGAATTCTTGGTTGATGAGTGTTTGGGGGTGCCTCTTCTTTACCTTTAGACTAGATGTGTGTTAGTTGTGTTGTGTCCCCCTGTACTTGCGTTATATGTTCCTGGATGACCCTTGTCACCGTTGTAGGTGCTTGGATACATGAGTGATTATGTGCCATAAAAATTCCTTTATTTGTGGCATCATTCTTCCTGTGTTATGTGTATTGATTTTCGACAATTGGAAACAATGCAAAGTGTTGGGGGAATTTGGGCTTCCCTTCTATGTTGACCCAATTTTTTATTTTTACTTTGTTTTATCTTGCATTCTTCATATGGTTTGATATAGTAGGGGGTTGATGAAAGTTCATCTATACTATTATTATACTTGTATATTTATGAGCAATTTTTACCCCGAAATATCAGACCTCCCCTATGTCCCCTTGTTCGTGATGTTACTATTTTTATTTCTTTCTTCTTTTCTTGATTTGTGATAATTGTGGTGCTCATGTGTTGTCCCTTGCATGTGTGACAACATTGCCACAGTGACATCTCACTATGTTTCATAGGCCACAACATCACTTTTTCATTCTTCCTTTTCTCTCCTTAGGATACCATGTGCCTTATGCTTGGAATGCACCATCCTAAGGGGTGCTATCATGTCAACTTGGATTTTTTAGAAAATGCATTCAGTGGAAAACAAATCTTTTCTTGAAAATATTTTTAAGTTTTTTTAAAAAATCACATTCTCAACTAGGACCCCTAGTGGAATGTGTTTCCTTCGTCATGGATTCACAAAGAAATAAATTGAAGAAATTTCCTCTGAGGAGGGAGCAACTTTTCCTATAGGAGAAGCCTTGACCTTCCCCTCACGAGGGGGAAATTTTCTTCCTTTCGAATCCCTTGATGAAGTGAACATATTTTGAAAGGATTCCTTGATGTTGAATCAATTTGCGAAAAAACATTTTTGGACTTTAAAATAGCACCTCCCTCGAGTGGACCCCTTTTCTTTTGAAGGGTTCTCGAGGGACCCCTTTGAAAGCTCATCCTTCAATTTGCAACTGTCTACGTGAATGTCTACTTTTTTTCCTGTGTGGCTACTTTTTGTTTTCTAACATGTTTTATCTACAGATTAACATGTTGCTTTGCAGGTGCACTTGTGAAGTTGCTTTCTAGTCCAACTCTGTAGAGTCCCCTTATACTAGGCTTCCTTCAGGAGAGAGTACCTAGGGGGTGCCTTCTTTATAGGTTTGAGGGCCTGTAAAGCACTTGCATCCTGTGGGATTTATCTATTGGTTGTTTGTGATCCTTCAACGTACTTTGTTCAACCCTATAGTTCTAAGGATCTTCAAAGTCCTTTGTTCGAACCTCCTCAAAAGAGAGTACCTGTGGAGTTATTTTCCTACCCTGTGCTTTCAAGCTTGATAGATTGTGGTATGCTTATTCGACGGTTCAGGTATACATTTCTAAACTCTTTGATCTACTTTACTGAACACTCATTGACACTTGTGCTCGCTAAAGTGGGGGAAAAATGTACAAGAGTGAATTTTCACTCCTTATGTAAATTCCCCTTTTGCATCTGTTCACCTTAGAAAATAAAAGTTGAATGCGAAATTACACATCATCCATTTTCCTTGCATCTACTTGGTGCTTTTATTTTGTGTCGTTGAGGGAATTTTTTTCGGGGACACAAGCACAGTGTGCAGATGTCTATGCGGTGCGCTATCGTCCCTGACATATTCTTTCCCCTGGAGTTCACAAAGAAATTATGTTCTCCATTGGGCATGAAGCATAATGCCTTTGTGTCAACCAGTAGGTTCGAAAATGACTCTTTCCTTCTCATTTTGATCTTGAAATTCCTATCTTGCTTATTCAATCCATCTCTTTAGCAATTCTTGAACTCTGGAACATTCAACTTCATTCTCTTAGCATTTTCAATGCATTTTTCATTGAGCAATTCCATCCATTTTGCTGCACTTTTTCTGCCATTGGTGTTGTGACTTGGTGTCCTGAGGGTATGCTTCTTCATTGTTGTGACAACTTATACCTTATTGAGTTTGCAACCTCTTCTACATGCTTGAGAGCACCTTGATTGGGAAGGTGATATTGCTTATTGTTTAACATAGCATAGAGCGTTTTTTATTGTTCAGTTTCTTTCCTTTGTTCTCTTTACCACATTTTCTATATTGAGGCTTTCCTAGCTATCAATGGAGGTGGAAAAACCAGCTCTTGAAGGACATCACACCCAATATCACCACCAAGAGAAAGACACATCGTATAAGGTAAGAAGACCACACAATGAAACATGAGTTGCAATTAAAATGCAAAAGAATATTGCAAATGTATGCCCCCACTTTAAAGAATTTTCTAAACACCATGTTGTGAGAAATTACTTTAAAGTAGCAAATGATAAATGCTAAAAAGACATGAGATCTTATTTGGAAATCCCTATGCCAAGTCATATTTTTCCAATAAGCTATGTCATGAAAAGGGGTTTCCCCCATAATGAAATATGAAAATCACACAAGGGATCCATAGTTTAGGGTCAGTATGTCTTTGCTATAATGTTGTTTAGAGAGCTCAGAAACGTCATCATTCCCAAAATCTGGGATCCGGGTCGACCAGAGGTGGTCCCAGGTCGAACATCGTTAAATCGATCTCGATCGTCAGGAAAACTCAGAAATGTTATGAGATGGGTCGATAGAGATCGAGAGAGGATCAATCAAAATGATCGGGATCTCTTTCAAACAAGGACAAGACTAGTAAGGAACATGGGAGTGAACCAATTAGTAGGTCATCTACATCCCAATCTTGTTCATCATATGCGGAAGGAAGACAACTAGCCAAAGGGACAAAAACAAGTGTCGAATCAGGGGTATCACCAAGTTCAAAACTCTTCTTAGGAGAATTTTCAGTTAAGCTCATAGAAGAGGAAAATGGTTTATTCAATTTATTATGCACTTCCTCATCAATTTTAGTAATCTCATCATCATCATCCAAGTTAATCATGACAGGAGGTCGAATGATAACATTTAAAGAGGGATTTAGCTCTTGTAGTTTCAAAATAGGATCTTTTTGTTGGGGTGAAGAGGGAGACTCTTCATGTATTGCTTCATTTAAGTTTGGATGTTGATTTTCTTTGTTGTTCTTGTCTTCTTGGTTTTGTAACATACGAGAAATAGCACAAGATGTTGAAGATGCTTACAATGTTTCGTGTCATGTCCATTTTGTCATTGATAATGACAATAGGAATTTGATCTAAATTTCGGAGGTAAAGGTATATTAGGATTGGGATTTTTAATGGGAGGTAAGGAGATCATATTTTATTCTATAAGTTGTAATATGGTGTTATGGAGGGTATCGTGTAAGTGAGTAAATTATCTATTTGGATCCTCAAATGTAAAATGACTTGTCTTCTTTATAAAATCCACTTGGTTATTAACATGTTGAGTTGGTTGAGGGGGATTTAGTTGTAGAAAGCCTTTATCCCGTTTCCTAAAATGTTGGTAATTGTTTAATTTTCAGATTCAAACTTTTTCGGATGACTAGAGGTGTGTTTTGTTTCATGACTACTAACCGAGTTTTGATAATCATGAAGGGAAGTGCACAAGTGTACAAAGGAAGGAAATTTCATCATGCCAATCTTATCTTGCATGTTAGTTTGTAAGTTCTCAATGAACATCAATTGAAGGTGAGGATCGAGAATTTTTATATCGATCTGGGAATAAAGCATTTGGTAGCGTGAAATAAAGTCAATAAATTTTTCATCATCCTTTCGCTTACATCTCATCAAATCAACTAAAGTCATCTTAGGAGTCATGTGTACTTGTAAATGGTTATTAAAAAAATCAACAAGTTCATTGAATGAATGAATTTAGTTGTTTGGTAACAAGGAAAACCATTCTAAAGTAGTATCTTTCAAGGACCTAGGGAAAAGCTTATCCAAGAGCTTATCCTCAAGGAAAAAATCACCACATAAGGCAGTATAAGTGGGAAAATGGTTAGAAGGGTCTCCTTTTCCTCCATATTTCTCAAATCTAGGAATCTCTATACCTTGTGGTATTGGCATTCTCAATATCTCCAAGGATAAGGGATTGCTTTTGGCATAGTATATAGGTTGGCCATTTTTATTTTGGTTTATGGTGGAAATTTTCTTTTGAAGGGATGAAACATTTTGCAAGAGTTTGTTAAGGATGGTTTCATTGGTTGTATTTTGAGATGGAGGTGAATATGATGGGGGTGTATATGTGTTTGAGGGGGAAGTAAATGGAATTCTTATGAGAGGTAAAGTGGTAGGAGATATGACATGAGATGCCACAAAGGTACTAGGAATGCTAGTGGAAATACCCAAGGTAGGAAAGGAATTACTAGTAGGTTGCATCATTGTTGTAACTTGAGGATTGGTATAGGTAGGAATAGAGGCAATGGCTATAGGAAGAGGAATTTGGGTTCCTTCTTGACTTTGGACATTGTATAAAGTTTTAGCACAACTAGTGGTTGAGGTAAGATGTTTGCAAAAAACTTGAGCTAGGTTACATGCAAGTTCTATTCCTTATTAAATTTCAAGCATGAGGTGTATGTTTTCTATGGTAGGGATAGCAGTGTTGGAAATTTTCTTAGTACTCACTTGATGTTGTAGATTTGTTAACTCATCATAGATTTGGATTATTTTTTCTCGAGGAACACTAGCATCAATTGCTTTAACACTTGTCATGCTATTTGAAGGTAAAGAGTTGTTAAAGGTATGGTCCATACCTAGTGAACTAGTGTCAACACTATGAATGAAAGAGCTAGATAACCCAAGATCCATGATGAGTTTTATATCATGAGATGACATGAATGTTCAAATATGTCTTACTATAGTATTAGCAATAGTACACCAAGTTGTAAAAATCATGCAAGGGACAATCAATGAATGCAAGGTAAATGCAATGAACACAAGATAAATGATATGTTTAAATTCTGATTCTTATATTTACAAATGCACTTGAAATGAAACCAAATAAGGCTATATCTAATGAATGAAATATAAACTCAACAATTTGGAATAGTAATCTAACAACAACAAACAAAAGCATAGAAATAGGGTTTTTAATACTGTAAACTACAGTTTCAGGTCTGACATGGGACTAAATCACCCAAAGTGGTGTATGAGTCCCAATTACATTTTTTGAAGGGTTCAAATGTTGATAAACAGTCAACACAAAATTCCCAAAAATCAGGTAAAACCACTTGTATTAGGACTAATCCCCTAGAAGGATGTATGAGTCATAGATTAGGGTTTTACCACTAAATTTAGCAAATTCTAGGTGAGTATTAAGGTTTTTGGTCTGTATTTTTTCTAGTCCAATTGCAATTATAGATTTCAAGTGAAATTCAATGATGCAAGATGCAAAAATGCAACCTATATGCACTTTCACTAATGCAAGATTTAGAAGCTCCCTAAATGTAGATTAATTAATGCAAGACCTAATGAAAATTTAATGTAAGCTAGATATAGGACTATGATGCACTCCAAATCAAAAATAAGTTGTCCAAAGGCTAGGTTCACCAAAATGAACACATGGGAATCGGGTTCCACCTTTTGGGAGATGGAACTAGAAAGAGGTCTCCTATTTCCCTATAGTTCATTCAAGGAATCCCTAGAGGTCTCAATCTAGGGATGGAATTAGGGAAAGAGATCTACAATAGGGTGTCCTAGGGTGTGAATAAAGACAAAAGGGGGTTCACCACTAAGCAAAGCTATGAATGATAAGAAATGAAAGTAACATGCAAAACCTAACTATATGACCTAGAAAATGAATTCAAATCAGAATTACAAACTAGAGATAAATAAAGGTGCACTTGGAAATATGAAGATGCTTGAAACAAGGTCTACAATTCTAAAATTGTGACTTTTGAAGCACATTGGGACTCATACTTCTATAGGGGTGATTTAGTCCTAGTTTAGGGTTTTGGGCCAAAACCAGAATCTACAATTGCTAAACTAGGATCTACAAAAATGTCTAAAAGTTGGTATATTGGGACTCATATGCCACAAGTGGTGATTTAATCCTAGTATCAGGATTGATCTAAAACTACAATATCCTATAGTGATATTCTATAGCTTCTCTCCCTTCCAATCTCTGAGTCTAAAACTATGAATTCTAACTTGTAGGTGACTTTCCGTGATCTTCCAAGAAAGATGACAACTTTGAAAACTTTGCAACTTTGGCAACTTTCTCCAATCTTACTCTTCAATGGATCTCCAACCTAAATCTGCAAGTCACAGATCAAAGAGAGGGAAAATTTTTGTTTTGTTAGTGGATAGGGGTTTTCCTTAGTCAAACCCCATTTTGGTAATCAAACCTTGAAATGAAATGAACTAGAAAGAAGGAATGATGAATGAAAAAATATGCAATGTTGCAACTCACCAAATCCTTGAATAAGATGTTGCAATCTTGTATGAAATGGCTATCATGAATGTAAATCTTGATTATTGATTGTATGTTGTGGATATTGACTTGAATGCTTGCTTGAATCATGAAATACCTACATCACAAATGTTAGCTCACTAACACAAATGATGCATGAAGACTTTGACATGATGCTTGAATCTTGAATATAGCTCCAAAATGCTTGATAATTAGCTCTTGAATGCTCTTGTGAACTGTTTTGATCATAAGCTTTCTATAATGCATGAGTACTTAATTTTCTAGGAGAAAAATGAGTGAATAACCTTGTATTTATACTTGTTTATGCCAAATTTCTTGAACTTACAACATTACAAGCTAACATCAAATCTAGGAGAATAAAATCCTGCCAAGAATTTGAATTTAAAATAGGTCCAAGCTAAGTGGGATTCGTACACCAGTGGGGGCGTATGAGTCCCAGTAGCCTAGGCTTGGGACACAAATTCCAAAAAATGTTTAGTTTAATGCTAAATTTAGGATTAGGCCCCGAAACTTAGGTGAGACCCATATGCCCAAGGTAGCGTATGAGTCCTATATCACTAAATCTAGGACACATAACCCAAAATCACATGAATTATGTTTGGTTATTTATAAATGTCAGCATTATCCTCAGAAAAGTGCATTTAATAAGGCTTGCAGATGCAAAATAAGGCCAATTAAAGCATAAAGAAGCCAAATTAATTAATGAGACCCTAGATTAGTGTGAAAGTGTAAAGGAACACTTTACAACACCCTAAATAAGGCACAATTAGGTCCATTTAGTTTACAAGGGCCTTAGACTTAATGTGAATGTGTAAAACACAATACAACACTAAATCAAGGCAACATTAGGCTCAGTTTTAATATTAGTCATTTCCAAATTAAGTGTAAAAAAGGGATACTTTTTCTACACTACAATCCCAAGAATGTGTTAAGCTGCACCAATATCTCTTCATTTTAAATTTTGAACCAAGTTGATATTTTAGTTCTAAAATCATACATTTCCCTCTACCAATAAATACCATATCATCAACATATAATACAATAAATAGGAAACAATCACCATCAATTTTATAATACACTTAAATCCCAAACTCAACACATATGTATCAATTTTCTTGTGCCACATCCTAGGACTCTATTTTAGCCCATACAAAGATTTCTTCAATTTTCTAACCAATTTACTTTTACCTTTCACCATGTAGTGTTCTAGCTTTGTCATATAAATATCCTCCTCGAAGTCACTATGAAGGAAAGTAGTTTTCACATCCATTTTCTCAACCTCTAAATCATAAGCAACAACAATAGAAAACAAAAATCTAATGGATGCCATTTTTACAACAGGAGAAAATATCTCACCATAATCAACACCCTCAACTTGAGAGTAACCTCTTACAACCAACCTTTCTTTGTATTTTTCAATACTTCCATTTGAACCAATATTTTTATTGAACACCCATTTGCAACCATTAGGTTTTCATCCTTCATGCAATGGTACAAGATCCCATGTATCATTCTTTTTTAAAGCTATCATTTATTCATCCATATCAATCTTCTAGGATTCTGCATCATTCATACCTAATGCCTATTCTACTGATCTAGGTTCATCCATGTTAGTATTCAAAGAAAAATACATCTCCAATCATCAGGTGAATGCTTTTCAAGTGTTTGTATGTGCCTTGTATACCTACGAACAAGCTAAGTTGGAGGTTCTTCCTCCTCTTTTGAAGATTCAGAGTTAAATGAGCTCTCCTCAACTTCTTGTCTATCCATGGGCCTTGATTCAACTCTCTTAGGTGTAGAAGGAAATTGAATCACATCTTCCTATTTACTTTGCTCTAGTAGCAATATAATAGAAGAAGGCTTAGTTTCTCTAAAACTAAAATTTTTACTATATATTATCTTTTGTGCAACAAGATCCCAAAGCTTGTATCCATTCACACCATAATTGTACCCGATGAAGATACATTTCATAGCCTTTTTCTCCAACTTTGTTCACTTTTCCTTTGGCACATGTGCATATGCCTCACAACCAAAAAATATAAGATGTATTAATGAAGGATTGCAACCCAACCATGCCTCTATAGGCATCTTATCAACAAGAGCTGATGTAGGAGACCTATTAATCAGGTAACAAGCAATGGCAACAACTTCAACCCAAAACCTTTGTTCTAGACCAACACTACTCAACATACTCCTAGCCTTCTCCATCAGTGTCTTATTTATTCTTCTTGAAACTCCATTCTATTGTGGAGAATATGGTGTTATATTTTTTCTATGAATACCACAAAATTTACAAAATCTATCAAAATCATTAGAGAAAAATTCATTGCCATTATTAGTCCTCAAACATTTTAATTTCTTTCCAATCTACAACCCAACCATTAGTTTAAATTCTTTAAATCAACTAGAAACTTCAAATTTAATCTTTAGAAAATATACCCATTTCCTTCTACTATAATCATCAATAAATAAAACATAATATATGGATTTACCAATTGAAGAAACGTACATAAGATCAAACACATTAGAATGACTAAGATCCAATACACCACAAGATTTATGAGAACTCAAGTAAAACTGAATGTAGTTTTATTTTCTATTGGTGTAAATAAAGTCTTGTACCTAGTTAGTTCATTACTAGGGAACTTATTTACATGTTATGTTTACTTAGGTCCTAGGAAGGAATATTTCTTGAAGGTGTTATTTTTCATTAGTTATTATCTTATCTTTTGACTTGTAACACGTGACCTAGGTAAGTGTGATTAGTTGTTTCATGTGATATGATTAAGACACTTGTCATAATCCTATGACATCTTGTATCTCACTTTGGCTATATAACCAAGGAGTCTCTACTACATTACACACAATAATATTGAATCATAATTGATAAGAATATAGTTTATTCTTGTCATATCCATCTTATCTCTTTGTGCTTTCCATTTGGCCTCAAGATCTTGGCAGGCTATCTCCATAGCCAGTTCTAACATGGTCTCAGAGTGGGTTGGGTGCCATTGGATAACATTTTTCTAAAGATATTTTTGTAAATGCTGAAAAGTTGAGTATGCTCTTCTCTTGCATCATATGATGACATGGAGAATAAGAAAAAGCTTGATAGAAATATTAGATTTGGGGGGTTTCTTATGTGCGGATATTTATTGCAGGTTCAAATTGGAGCTTTTTGGTGAAAATCTAAGCTCACCATTGCATTCAAAGTGTTTGAGAAAGTTGATTTTTCTTTTTGTTTCATCCAAATCGGACATATGAGGCCAAATCTATGAGGGTTTGAAGCTAAAGAGTGGTTGCTAGATTCTGGACGGTAACTACATTTTTGGAGTATTTTGAGTCAAATCTGACCCTACTATCGCATCTAGAAGGGCCAAAAACCCTAAGATTGGCTGTCAATTCATCCAAATCAGAGCAGTTATTTGTTGAAGCAAAAAAAAATTGCCCAGGGAGCCGTACAACCCCCCAAGTCATCATAATTGTGCATGGTATGATTTACAATTTTTTTATTTTATTTAAATCATTGAAAACCTTTTGATTTTTTTTAGGAAAATAACAATTTAAATTATGCAAAGCTTTTATTTAAAAATCAAAATAAATAAAAACAAAATAAAAAATATCTGCGAATAGTTTTTTTTTTAAATCGTAGGTTGTACTTGTGTATGCAGGTAGATCCCTACATAGTTGCAGAGACTGCCACATGGCGGTCCTTCATTAGCTACATGTGGCTCCCCACTATCTCCTCATACCAGTGGTGGGTACACAAGAAAAATATGGTAGCTTATATATAAATGACATCAACATTTTTATCAAAGTGCGATTAAAAAAATCCAACGCCATACGTTCAGAACCAACAACCGTAAACAAAATTCAACAAAAAGAATTAAAAAAAGATTATGGTAACGCAGAGTATATTTTGCCATCCATCGACATATTCCAAAAGAGGAATATTCTTTCATAGATTCCATCGATGGGAGGACTTGCATCGATTGGTGACGGTGAGTTGGCAGTCAAACATAATCTAGTAATTTTCTTACATCAACAACACATCATTCCTACCATCAACATTCTTTTAAAAAAAAATTCCCCCCTCTACGTTGGAGTTTTTGATTTTGTAGGAAATTTGATGCCCCATAACTTGCTCATTTTGACTCCTTTTTTTGAGCAATTTTTTTTTTTATTTAGGCTAATTTTTCGTGCTCTACGCAGTGGTGCAATCAAAATTTTTTTGGTGTCTAGTTTTTCTAGAAATTGTAGATTCTCATAGGTGTTACTACTTCGTCCTCATTTTGAGAACTTTAGGAGCTCATATTTTGCTCCTACAGTAACATTTTTGGGTGATTTTTTTTTTAAAGTGCATATTTTATCATGTACTTTCCAGTGGTGTAATCAATTTGATCTCATTTGCTGTAAAAGTTTTACTTGTTGGAAGATGAAATACTCTAAGAGGAGGGGGGGGGTGAATCAAAGTATTATAAATTTTCTCACTTGACTTACAACTTGAACTAAGGCCTTGAAACAATTTTATGTAACCTTTTAATTGCAGAGTGAACATGGGTGTAACTTTTTAATTGCAGAGTGAACATTGATAGGTCAACAAACTTTAACAACAAAATGACTAATCACAAAGACTTTAATTAACCATGTCAAAGCATAATTGTAATTGTTCATAAAATACTACTTGAACAATTCTTTTTCAATGCTTTATTTTCACACAACTTTATGCATAAGTTTGAACAATTTTATGACAAAATTAGACATTTATACAAGTATCAAAGTGTTTGCACTAACATGTGACTGAAATGAGAAACATAAACATTTAAGCACATGGACTAAAAAACAAAATGCACAAATTTCATCACATAACATGATATTTTCCTGAGTGGAAAAACCCTCTTGGGGTATAAAAAACCACTCATAATTTGATCTTTTTATTCATCCAAAAGAGCACCAACTCAACACCAAAAATTCTGTAGCACCAACTTCAATAGGAGCACCAACTCCAACATTACAAGATTATAGGAGCACCGACTCCTTTATAGATATAGGAACACCCATTCCAAGGAGCACCAACCCCTTTTAACACATCACAGTTATAGCATCCTATTAGAACCCTAGAAGTGCAGATTTTACAACTCTAGAACTAGAATAGAAGACTATGAAAGATTTTCAATAAGCCCATTGAAGAATGTTGTATATCAACATCTTCTCAAATAATAAACATATTTTCAATATAGAAAAACTCTCTATTTTTCTTAAAGAGTACTCATAGAATCTCTTCCGATCTTCACTGATACCTCTACAAAAATACCAAAGACCCTTCTTTACATAATCTTTGCATTCAATTTTTGTAACTGTAACAAAACCATCTCGAGTTAGGGTTTTTGAATAATAGACCCTTTTACCAATTTTTAGCTAAAACCAGATAAGTATTCTGTTATAGCCCGAGAGAAGAATCATCAGGAACCCTACAAAATTGTTAACCAACCTCTTCAAATAGATTTGTTAACAAAAAACATTATCAACAAATTATTGACAAAATCAATATCATTAATCTTCACTTTAAATAATAGATCCAAAACCCGTATTAATTTTTTTTTGAAATAAATGTTGGAAGAAACTGAATAAGTAACATGATAACCTGTCAAGATGTTCCCAACAACCCAACATTGTGTCACCTGGTTCATGGTGGATAGAAGCCAAAAACTAACCAACAAAATCTTTTAGCCATAATTGCCCGACTGCATACTTCATTGATTGAGCTTCCATAACTACCTGGTGATACCATTCTTTCTAACTCCCTCTAGTTGACTATGTTGTAAATCCAACTCTCCACACTATTCTCAAGCTCAATCTAACCACTTACCATGTCGGCTAATCAAAGAAATAGTTCTGCAAATATTCCAATAGCGGCTAGGGTTTCACCTTTAGCCAAATGATAATTACAAATTCATTTTTCCTTATTGTTTCATCCAAACAAATACCAAACTCAAGTGTATAATGATTTCAAATCTAAAAGAAATGATATTCTATATCATTTGAATTTTGTGTACATGTCTAATAACATTGACGACATAATAACCATCACAATTGCCAAGTCACACTATCCACAAGTTCATTATTGTCCACGTGAGTCACGAATGCCACAATGCCATTCTCTACCTTCGACTACCCAAGATAAAGTATCCAATACTTTATGCTAAGCCAACACAAATAAACATAGAGTCAATATAATAACCAATGTCGAGTATCATATCAAAGCCGATACAAGTAGAAGTTCAAAGTAATATGATAAGCTCGAGTGTAAGCCAAAAATACACTATGTGTAATACACAATGTAAACCATAAAACCCGATTACTAACAATGCCAAGTCAAAGCCATGTGTGGCTTTATCTTACTATCAATGCCACCAAATATAGCATATGAAACCTGATGTATTTACCACACTTCAATCATTTCCATGTGACTTTATTCAAAGTCAATTTCAATTTGAGTGCAAATAATAATGCTGTCGGAAACCATTGATCTTTAGAATACGCTTTATTAAATATTTCAATAATATGTTGCCTGATGAATTGATCTCCATTTTATAATGGTTTTGCAACTCTAATACCCAAGTAACTTTGAAAGAACATGCGCTAGGAAACAAAAACCTCTTTAGAGCACTTCAAATTAATATATAATAAGGTGACCAAAATATATCTCATAAGCTCAATGTAGTCGGTATTGACTACCATTTTCTATGCACAAAGGCTAAATGAATGTTGACTTGTCAACTATAATCATCACCACTAAGAGCTCAAAAAATTTCTTCATACCTTGTAGACAATGTGATGAAATACAAAGAGCCTTGTATCAAAGTATTCCACCTTATACACCAAACCATGATACGTCAACTAATGCATTATTGTAATGATATAAAACATATCCCTTGTCTACCTTGATCTACTCATACTAAAAACAAAACTCTGTCATAAAGTGTTATTAACCTATATAATGCCATATACCTATGAAAAACTGAGTCAAAGACCTGTAACTGTAACATGTGACTATAAATCAACTGAAAAATCAATGTGAATTCCAAAGCACTACATAACCAATTTCACTATTTTTGGCAAGTGGCAACTATAATTGCACTAGGTATAAAGTGCCACAAATCAGATTTTTATTGGGGAGTTTCATGATTGAGTAATTTGGGGGGGGGAGTAATCTTGTAGTGGTTGATTGCATTCTTTTTCTTGGTTTGTGTTCTTGCAATGGGAAATCTCAAATTGAACTCCTAACTCCACATAATTATGCTACATGGAGAAAATTAGTATGGAACTATCTCATGGGAAAAGGTCTAATAGGCTGACTATCTAAAAGAAACCATTTCTCAACCTATTGATGCTAAATAATTGACAAGATGGGAGATTAATCATGAGAAAACACTTGGATGCATATGTTCATTAGTCTTATTTGATTTACAATTTCATGTTGAATCTTGTAAAACACCTAAAGAGGCTTGGGAGGCTTTTGAAAAATTGTATGGTGAAACATATAAGATTAGGGGATATCAAATTGATAATGATTTGGTGAATCTTGATCGAAAATATTTTGACCACATCCAAGACTACATCTCTAAAGTTAAGCAATTACAAACACATTTGAAAGAATGTAGCATTGATAAAGAGGATTTACAGTTGATTTTGATTGTGTTATCCAAGCTTGGTCTTGAGTATTTAGTATTTTTTTTTGGCTTTCATAACCATCGAATTTCTATGGGAGCATCATATGTTGATCCTAAGTTTTATGAATTTTCAAATCTCCTAATCCAAGAGGAAGCTAAGTTAATGAACATGGGTCTAATCAAGTTTTCCAAGTGAAAAGCATTGTTGGCTAGTGAGTCAAAGGTACAAAAAGAATCAGGGAATCTTGATAAGAAGCAAACGAAGAAAAGAACAAGCCACATAAAGAATCATAATTCTTTCCCTCAAAAGGAGAATCATCTAAGAAGGAGAGGCCTACTTGTGCATATTTCAAGAAGGATGGACATGAAGAACACTATTGTTATAAGATGGATATTGATGAGATGAAAATTCTTCTCAAAAGGAATCAATTGATTTGCATTCTAAAATGTTTGAATCTTCTTCTCCTTCAAAATAGTATAAAAAGGAAAAAGGTCATGCTAGTTCAACTTCTTGATCAAAATATAAAGGACACACTCTTTGTTCTCTTTCATGTCATGGATCAAGGAGATGGCCTCTAGATTCAAGAGAATCTCATCATATGACATCTTCACAATCTATATTCTCTTCTTTTCAGCCTTGCAGTATGTCTCCTATTTTGATGGGAAACAATGCATACATGAGTGTAATTGGGAAGGGATCTATTAACTTTGGGGACAACACTTTTTCAGGATGTTTTGTGTGTTCCTCATTTGATGACCAATCTTCTTTCTATATATCAGATTACACATGGTGGAAATGGGAGAATCGTGGAGTTCACTCCTAATTTAGTCATCATTTGAGACTTGGAGAGTAGAGAGATCATTGCTAATGGGGTGGTTCATCATTCATCTCAGTTGTATACCTTTACATATTTTGTTTCTGATGATGAAGTTTTTCCTCTGACTGTTGATCACACTTCAAGTATGAACCATGATTCACATGAGGCATCTGGCTTCTTGAACTTGGGAGTACTCACATCAGATCCAATTCTTGATTCATGCATTTCATCTCCTCCATCTACTGTTGTACCTGAGGATGCTTTTGATTCCATATTTTTGGTTCCTTGTGATTGAGTGCAGTGGGACATACATCGTCTTCCAGATATTGCTACTTGGAATCACTTATTGATAGGTATTTTAGACTTGTTTGTGAAGTCTCATATTATAGATTTTGGTAACATCATTGATAGCATTCATCTTCTCTTTGATGGAGAAGATCCTTCTTCAATTGTTGCGAGGGAACACCTTGACCCTCTTGTTCAATCTCTACATGATCATTCTTTGCAATTTGATGTGACTGTGGATACTTTTGGACAACATTTGGAAGAGGCTTCTTTGTCTTTAGGGGGATATAAGTCTTTGGATCATGTTCTACATTCATCTCTAATAGATTTTGGATTTTCCTCTGCAACAGTGTGGTCTAGAATGCATGTTTGGAGTGTGTTAGCTTTCAACATCAACATGGAGACACTTGAGCATGCTTCAAAGACATCATACATCATCCATCTTCCTGAAATCCTGCATACATTATTGGTTTTGTTTCTTCCTAAGGGGAGGAATGTTGTTGAGCAAGATTGGATCATCTTTAGCATTCAATGTTGAGCTTCTACCATCATTGCAAGAGACTCAACATTGAGGGGGGGATTCCTTGTCTCTCTTCTTCTTCTCTTTTATGGGGGGCCTTTTTCCTCACATAGGGTTTTGGCCTTCTCATTCTTCATTGAGAGAATTTCTTTATTATATTTCATCTCTCTTTTGGGAAGGAGTTTTGTCCCACTAGGTTTTCTCCTCTTCTCTGTTTGTGAGAGATTTCTTTGTCATTTCATTTACATTGTACATGGGTACCTAACATGGCCTAGTAGCCAGGACCCATCCTTGCATGTTTGTGTCATTTACAAAATAATCTACTACTCCCTAAGTTTCACTTAGGGGGGTGGTTGGTGTAAATAAAGTCTTGTACCTAGTTAATTCATTACTAGGGGACTTATTTACATGTTAACTCTACTTAGGTCCTAGGAAGGAATCTTTCTAGAAGGTGTTAGTTGTCATTAGTTGTTATCTTATATTTTGACTTGTAACACATGTGACCTAGGTAAGTGTGGTTAGTTGTCTCATGTCAAGACACTTGTCGTAATCCTATGACATCTTGTATCTCACCTTAGCTATATAACCAAGGGGTCTCTACTACATTGACACACAATAACATTGAATCATAATTGATAAGAATACAATTTATTCTTGTCATATTCATCTTCTCTCTTTGTGCTTTCCATTTTTCCTCAAGATCTTGTTAGGCTATCTCCATATCCAATTCTAACATTTTTCCATAAATATAATGCTCATAGAAATCAAATTCAAGATTACAATCAAACAAAACATCAATGGGGTTTTTTTATTTTTCAAGGTCCTTAAACCCTTTTCTCCAATGTGGCAATGTCTTTGGTTCCATAACATAGTTTTCTCTATAGGTAACTTTTATTTAGAAGGAAGAGCACCCTTGGGTACCCAAAATTCATGACCTTCTATTGAAGGTGAAATCCTCACTTCTTCCACAGACTTGCTTTTCACATAAGTACTATTGCACTCAATAGTGCTTGCATCAAGCTTATATAATGTGCCATATTTGACACCTCTAGAAATCACCATAGAAGCTCTAACCATCTTGCATCCTACATCAAAATCAAATTTATTATTTTTCTTCTTCTTTTCTTCTTTGCAGTCCTTATGAAAATTTATATGCTTACCATAGTTCTAGCAAATAACTTTGGACTTTCCAAGAGACTTAGATATCCCCTTGGACTTGGATTTGTCACACTTCTCATTCTTCTTTCCTTTTTCCTTAGGCCTTCCATGAAAATTCAGGGCCTCCTTGGCATTGATGGATACCTTCCTCCTTATCTCTTGAGAAAGCAAAAAACCCACCACATCTTTAGTCTTCAATATAAAATAAGTACTCCCAATAGCCATAACAAGATAATCCCACAAATTAGGCAAAGAAAAAAGCATGATCTGACATTTCTCTTCCTCATCCATTTTGACACCAAATGATGCCAATTGAGCCACCAACATATTGAATGCTTCCATGTGGTCTATATTTCCTTAACCCTAAACCCTTAAATCTAAATTATTCATACAAATGAGAGCATAATAGAGAAAAACAAATGGAGTGAGAGAGAGGGAGGGAGAGACAAATAGAGGGAGAGAAAGAAATATGATGAGAGATACAAAGAATATTTTTACCTTCATATGAACATAAGAACATTATAACACATTTGGTCTTGTTAAGATGAATTTTTGAGCATGGGGGAGACATTTTCTTCCTAGAAACATGAGCTAATTGGGTTAGTGCAAGATCATGGGGGTCCAAACTAGGCCCTTAAGTGGCAATGAAAGTTCAGAAAACCAAAGCTAGGAAACTTGAGATAAAAATTTGAATAGGTTACTAACATAATTTGAAAAGTATGTAAGAAAATAATTTGTAGAAAATTGAATGTAATTTCTAAGATACTAGTCATTTAAAAAAAAAAGTAAATCTATTTGGTGAAAATTTGAAATTTCAATGTAGTCGTACTAAATTTTCAGGAAAAGAAAGTAGGTGTATGTCTGACCAACCTAAGTACAAGATTTTTTTTTTTTGAAACTTTCAATATATGTAGAGGACACATGCCTGGATGTGTTGCATTTTTTTGTAATTTTTTTGCAAGTAAATAATTAGTTATGAATTTTTCATTAGAATTTTTAAAAAATATTAAAACTTGTTTGTCTGACCACCATAACTCGGTCAAAAATTTATGAAATTCAATTTTATTTATTTTTATCCTGTAGTATGGGAAGCATAGAATGTTCCACGTCATTCAAATACTAAAAATATGAAATCATTTGAGAACTATAGATATTTTTCAATCAACCTATCAATCAAAACTTTAGTCATAATGCATGTAGACAATCAATAATAATTATGTATTAAAGTCAAAATAAGGCATATATTTTATTGGTGGAAAGCTACCAATTTTATCAATAGACCCTTTTGCATTTCATCAACTTCCAATAAAAAAATTCATTAGCCACATTTTTGTCATATTGCCACTTTTTGGACCCCCATGATCTTGCACTCACCCAATTATAACCTTGATAGAAACGTATTGAGAGATATAGAGAAGTAGAGAGATTTAGGGAGAGAGGGAGGGAGAGATGTAGATAGGGAGAAAGAAGAATTAGAGATAAGGAGAGAGGAAGGGAGAGCTGTAGATAGGGAAAAAAGAATAATTAGAGATATAGGGAGAGTTATGTACAAAGAGAAAGAGATGCATGGGAGAAAATTAGTAGAAAAGGAAGGAGAGAGAGAGAGAGACAAAAGGAGGAATATTGACAAAGAGAGATGTAGAGAGAGTTATAGATTGAGGTGCAGGGAGAGAGAGAGCTGAAAAGTTATATCCAAGAATGTGATGATTTTAGTCCAAGTCAAAACACGTACACATTTTGGATTTTACAAAACACGTGCGAATTTTGGCTTGCAATAAACATGTACACATTTTGGCTTACAATAAACATGTGCACATTTTTTCTTTTATAAAATACATATGTGTTTTGGATTGCACAAAATGTGTATGCGTTTTAGCTTGTACTTAGGCTTGGATGTCAAGCCTTGGGCTTGGATGGTTCATTTGCCTCATTTTCACATGATTTTTCCCTACATTCTCATTTTTCAGCTTTGTCGTCATTAGGTTTACAAATTATAAATCAAATATTAGTAAAATTACCACCATAATTTCAAATGTCTTCTAAGCTTTGTAAGAATACAATTTTTTTAGATTTGAACTACATTAAAAATTTTATTTTTAATTTCTTTCAATAATGTTTCCATAGTTATTAGCGACATATGTATAAACTTTATTTAATAACTTTTGACCTACTTGTTCAAATTTGATTTTTTTTTATTATTGATCTACACTTCATTCTTTACACATTGGATTTTTTTTTTTTGAATTTTCTATTATTTTGGTGCAAGTTATGTGATGCATGCACTCTAGGATGTGATTTTCAAGGTACATCCACTTTGAAAATTCATAATTAAATTACTTAATAAAAATTACAAAATAATATTTATACATCATCTAGTACTCACTCTTATTTATATTTCTACCAATGCATTTTTGAAAAATATTGAATGCAATTAAAATAACTTTAGGGGCACAAACCGGACACTATGTTATATTTTTTATGAAAAAACATGAACAATTTTGTGTGCGTGAAGTATTTTATCCTCTTAATATTATCTATTTTGAAAAACTTTAGTAGTTTAGAAATTATATTCAGATTACTATAATTCTTGTTCTTTTGGTATCTTCAAATTTTGAGTGTAGCATGAATCTCAAATTACTCCTCCAAGTTGAGGTTTAACTAATTTCAGAAAAAAAAGGACCAATTTTGACCCCCTTTTGTGCACCATCTTGTTGCACTTAGCCAACATTTCGTATTATTTTTTTATTTGGAACATGCTAATATGGTTTTTTTGGTTGGAGTAAACCCACAAAAGTGGTTTACAATTCAAATGAGGAAGGAAAACTTGTAAAAAATGACCCCATGCCAAAAAATTTCATTTTGGGGGTTTGAATGAACTAGTTGGTTCAAACGAACCAAAAGAGGGTTCGAGCGAACCCATTTAATGCATGTACAGACCAATCGGCCAAAAAAAAAATGGAAACCCCTTTATGGAAGGGGGTTCGAATGAACCCTGGTTTGCTTGAATCCCCCTCTGGTTCGAGTGAACCTCCCCTTTCCTTGATTTTTGACCTAATTCACAAAAAAATCAAAAATTTTGCACTTTGGAGCTTGGCTTGAAGATGAAAATGGTGGAGAATTCATAGATCCAACTGGAATCAAGTATTCCTCGGAATGAGCTATCCAATGAATATAATTTTAATATGTTTTGGTTTTATTATGTATTTTTTTTTTTAAATTTTATTAAACATAGGTTTTCACCTAAAATCAAGCTCTCTATTCTACACATGTGGAAAAATAGCAGATTATCAAAATTTGTTTTGAAAAATATGAGTGCACTAGATATTGAAGTCCTTGATCCAACAAAAAAAAGAATTTTGATACATACAAAGTTATGCGTTATACTGATCGCGCTATGTCTAAATTGTAATTGGTTTTATTTAAAACTTTATTAAAGAAAAATATTCAATAAAAAACTATCTAACCAAGTGGAAGCACTAGATATCAGAGTTACAAATCTAAATTCGAAATAATTAGAATTTTATAAAAAGTTATGTGTTATACGGTGAGCATCACTTTTTTAAAATGTTGTTTTATGAAAAAAACTAGTTTTCTAGGGAGATGGAAAAAGAAGTGCAATTTGATTACAAAATTTTTGAAAAAAATATATTTAGAATCTACAGACAAAATTTCACGAAACTCTAGTTTGCATCATCTTCAAATTCCTCACGGTTTAGCCACCATAGGTGCCCAAAAGTGAAGATTTAGTTAAAAAGAATTATTTCAATGTCCAGTTTGACCAAAAATTGTAAACCAGTATTGTGGGATCACTTGTTGATCATTTAATTTTATAACTTACTCATACAACCTATGCTCAAATTTTAGTAGAAATAGATTTATCTTTTGTGATTGTTATACATATTATTTTGAATGTTGGTAATCATTAATGGTATTAGATTCTAGGCTAAAAAATTCTTTCCTTTAATTGTCACCATTTATATGACACTATCCTTGTGGTTGAGCATTATGTATGCTCTAATTCTAAATCATGGTTGGACTCTTGTTGGTAAGATATTTGGATTTTCCCTTGTCTCTTATTTTTTATGGCTTTTTAGTCTAAGGCTAAGGTATCAATCTTTTGTTTCCCTTTTTTTTTAATCATGAAATTCATGTCACCTTTTTGAAGGAAATCAAGTCACTAATACTAGAAACTTCTCCTATTCTTGATGTCATTGTCATGGTAGTTGCATTTGATCATGCTCCTCTTGATGGCCCCTTGTTCATAGCTAATGAGTTTTTTGATAGGTAATTTTTATGGTTCTTATAATTTATTTGGACTATAGTTCGTATGAGGTTGTATTGAGCCCCTAAGTTATATTTTAACAATTTAATGTCAAAATATTTAGATTGGTTTTGGTAGTTTAATTTTTATGAATGGATTTTTCTAGTTCTTGTGTTATAGTTTCATAATGAATTTGTTTCTTTCATTTTTTAAGTTGTTTTTATTGTACTTTTCTATTTTTGTGATTTTTAAATGTATTGTTAAGGGCCTATGACCATGGTTTTCCCTTCTTAACCTATCAAAAATATTAAGGAACAAATTATTATTTTCATAATTTTGATATTTTCTTTTAAATAAATATTGAATTTCTTGTGTATTTAAAACAATTTTATATAGAGGGGCCTCCCCTTATTCTTAACTATTTATCTAAAAAAACTAAATTTATAATTTCAAAATGGAAGTTCTTCTATGGTGTATAATTTTTTTCTTACTTAAAAAAAAATATTTTATTAATTTTTATGGAGAAGATAATCAATCTTATATGTAGGTATTTTTTATTAGAGGTAAAAAATAGGTTTTGAAGGGCCCAAAACCCTTTACAAAAGAAAGCAACTGAAAGAAAGATAAAATAAATACATCAACAAACAACCTCACAACAGTGACCCATTAGCAAAAAAGCAGCCAAAAAAGAGGACCAACCAACAACCTTATTTTCAGGTTTGATGATGTAAATTTACTTAAAATAAAAAGGTAAATGTACACATTGATTAAAATATTTAAAAAAATATTTTTTGAAAACTATGCTTATAACTCTATAAAAGAGATTTTAAATAAAATTAAATGCTATTTTTAATTAATTAGGAGTTATCAAATTTTTAATACTTCAACTATTTTCATTTTACATAAATTAGAATTAAAATGATGCTATATATGTTTCTAGTGGACACTTCCAAGTATAAAATTTACAAACATATCTAATTTAGCCTCAATTAATCTATATAATTAATCTATATAAGAACATATTTTTTTACCAAGGTTTACTTTTAATTATAAATTCTTAAGTTAATTTTTGGTAATAAGCTAGCTTATAGTGATTGACACAACTTTAATTTTTTACCTTATATTTATTATAATAGAGAGTTTTATAAAACATAACATACAAATATATAAGCCTCTTATATTCATGAATCAATGATATGAGATGTCCAAGAGATCATGATTGTGATAATTAGCTAGTGATTTAACACAATATTAACATATAAGTGGCCTTGAGTAAAGAAACATGCCACCTACATACCATCAATCAATCTTTGATGAGGTAGTTGTTGCACTTGTGTACCTCATTTTGAATTTTACACATGTGATTTATAACTAGATATAGATGAGAATAATTAAATATTCCTTATTAGATAGGTGAAATTAAAAAATATTTTATTGTACGCCAAAAAATTCCTTTACTATTGTAGGCCCAAAATATAATCTTTGACATCACTATTGATTATGTACATAATTATTTAATTACATAGTTCTCAAAGAGTATAGTATTGAATGAAAAAATATTAAAAGGTGTATAGAGATTAAAATATAAGCATGGACTAGACTTGAGAACTCCTAATCATATTATTGATCCATCATGGTTTTGATTATTAGATATGTAATTATAGATATCTAATTTAAAAATTAAAGCACAAAAGACAGAAAAAAGGTCCCTTAGATATTGAAATAAAACTAAGACAATTCTAACCATTTCATTTATATTCATCAATCTCTAACTTCAATTTAGGTGAAATCATTTATTAATTATTATTAAACATTCTTGAAATTAATTTATAGCTTTTTTTTACATTTATGTAACTTTTTTTTGGTGGGTATACAAAATACTTAAGTCATTAAAATAAAATATCAATTAAGAAAAATGTTAAATGAAAAGTGATGTAAAAAATATATATTTTTATTATAAAATTCAAAATGTAAAAATATAATTAATCCAATTTATATAAACAATCTATACAATAATATGCTAGTTCTTATCTTGCAAGAAGAAAAAGGAATTTTTTGGTAAATAAGTCTAGAACACAATATTGTATCTCATGTTGATTTCAAAGGTTTGAAATTCCAAAAAATTCATATTATTTTGAGATTTTGCAAGACATGTTATTAATTAATTCAAGTAATATATAAATATCTCAAATAATTATAAAAGTGATAAAATATCCTCTTTTCAAGTTAATATAAAATTACTTTATTCTTTAGATAATTAATGAGAAATTGTACTATATGCCTAAGTTGCGACATTTAGGATCATCCCCCCAGGGCCTCCAAAAAATATAGTACATCCCCACGATTCCTCATAAGTTTGTTGTTGTATGTCATAAAATTCTTTATGATTAACCATGAGGTTTGAAGATGGATTCATTTGATTTCCAGAAGTACCAAATATTTGCATTTGCCTAATATGTGCTACTGTATTCACATCATTTGGATTCACAACATTTAGAGGAAAGTGCCCACTACACATATCTGTATTTGTATGTGGAGTCCCATAACCATTGGAATGAAACTTAACTTCACCTCCAAAAGAAACTTCATTAACAAATTTTGTTAGTGATGGTACTAGCGATGTAGGCCAATAACCAATGAGATTGTTACTAGCATATAACTTCCACATCGGAACATTTGATTGGATTTCCTATAAAAGACATTTAAAATTAGAATTTTGTATCTTAAATATCAAATAAATATAATAAATAAAAATTGTAATAACCCAACTTTAAAATATTTAGAAACTTTCTGACATTTTGATTCTAATTATGACTAGAAGTCATATACAATTCATATCTAACATTGAATTTTAATTTATTTATAATTTATTAAATATTATTTTTCTTAAATAAAACCATATAATAAATTATTTATTTTGAATAGAATTCAAATAAATTAAAGGTAGATATAAGCTATAGGCACTAGTTTGTATTTAATCTCAATCTCATTTTGATACATTATATTAATACAATTGTATATTAAGAAATGTGACATTCTTGTGTTTTAAACTCATTTATCAATCCCTCTTCATGTCAATATCATTTATTTCCATATATGACCTTATTCCAAACTCTTTTACATCCATTTTCATATGTTCACCTTATTATCAAATTATACTATCACACATATCTTTATCATATAGAGATTTATATTTCAGTATTGTGGATCAATATCATGGTGCTTAAGTTTGATCCCAAACCACTGGGAAGAAACTACAAAATTAAATCTTTCAAATTTGAAATTGTTTATTGTCCTTTACTTCTATCCATTGGGAACCAACTTGGTAACATTTTTACAACTAATTTGTATGTATTTTTATTTAAATAAATATAATATGAAATTAATTCACATTAAAGGATCAAGAATAAAATCATTTTGGATATATTATAAATATTAGATAATAAACTAAACAAATCTATCAAAAAAATGATTAAAATATAGACTATCCAAGCCTAATAATGTTGTCTCTAAATAGTCAACAAAGTACACAAATATTGAAATGATGTAGAGGTAAAAAATATAATTGTTAAAATACTCTATGAAAGAAAATAAAAACTAAGTTACAAGGAAATAAAAAAAATATTAAAATACCATAATATAGAGATTTATGTGGGAAAATTATTTTGATAGAAAACCTATATAAAAAGTTACAATACTCTTGTAGAGTCTAAGCCCTTAAATGAATTACACTAACAAGAGATCTAGAACCAAAATCCCTTGTCACTTTCAAATTTTGCATTCAAATCACATGCCAAAAAACTATTTCCAAACTCTCAAGATTAGTCCATGTGACAAAAATATTACATGCTTCCACCAAAGCATAAGCTTGTGACAAGTCACTTATAAATTAGTACATTTTATTTTGGATTCATCATCCGTATTAAAATATGCCTTATGCCTTGATATAAAAATTTATAGATGAATTTGTTTCCTTATTATCAAAATCTAAAATTATATAAAATGGCCAACTATTATACCTCTTAATTAAATTTATGTATAAAATTCTTGGAGATTGTTTAATACCATATATATTTTTAATTTATAAAAAAAAGGCTCATTTCCTCAAATAATATTATTTTTTGGTTGTGTCATGTAGATTACTTCCTCCAAATCATCATGTAATAATATTGTCTTCATATCCATTTTTTAGTCTCTACATAAAAAGTTTTTTGTATAGATAACAAGAACCTTAAAGATGTTGGCTTGAAGGATAGAGAAATATTATTACCAAAATCTACCCTCAACTTAAAATATTCTCTTACAACTAATCTCACCTTGTATTTTTCAACACTATTTGAACGATTCTTCATAATTTCCATTTACATTTGATACACTTCCCTCCTTGGAATTATTCTAAATCTTATATTTTATTCTTCTTCAAAAAAGACATATCCTCATCCATAGCCTCTCTACAATGACTCAAAAATGCATATATCCATCACCTTCTTCATTAATATAGGCTCATAATTTATTAGTAATCAAATAAAAATACATAGATCTAATAAAGAGGATTATAACTATTTAGTTGTTATCACTTTTAATTATATCTTATCAATAACTAAGGTGAAGGTTCTACACCCTCTTTTAAAATATTACAAATATCCAATCTATCCATATCTTCAAGTCATTCATGAGGTTTTAAATAAATATTCTCAATAATATAAATTTCTTTCTCTTTTTTATGGATACAATACTATGGAATAATGTTTAGTCTCTCTAAAAATATCACTTATGTTGTACAAAAATCTCTTAGCCATAGGGTCCCAAAGCTTGTACCCTTTCATAGTTACACTATATTTGATAAAGATACACTTCAATAACTTACAACCAACTTTTATGATGTCTCTCTAGGAACATGGTCATATGCCTCACAAATAAAAATTATAATATTTTGTAATGATATATTATTACTTATGCATGGATCTATATGAGTTTTATCAATGAGACATAATGTAAGATGTACTTATTAATTAGATAAAAATACATGGATAATATTTTTTTAATAACTCTCTACCATTATTTTTCCAAAAAAACACCTTCCTTTGAATAAAAGTTTATAAAATAGCTTTAAAATCCTTAAAAAAATTTTAAATGCTTCAAATTTATTCCTAAGGAAATATACCCATGTCCTTCAAGAATAATCATCTATACAATTTATATAATATAAATATGTAAAATAAAAGGAACATTAACATGGCCAAGTACATCTGGATGAATCAATTTCAACACCCTAGAATATTTGTGAGAACTACAATAAAAATAAGAATGATAATTTATTATTATATACAATGCTCATAGAAATCAAATTCAAGAGAAAAATTATTCAACCACTCATATTTTTATTTTGTAGGATTTTTAGACCCTCTCACTTAGTTGGAACATTCTCTACCTTCATAGTATTATTTTCTCTATAGGTAAAATTCTCTCCAAATTAAGGTCTTTTGTAGTTAGTACCCAAATATTATAGAAATTGGAAGTACATACACTTGTCTTTACTACTATTTTTATGTTAAAGGCACGTATATTATATTGATATCTTGGTTATAGGAATACAATTTTTTTTATTCAATATAGTGATTACATCAAGATAAAATAGAGTTCCTATAAAAGAACCTTTCCTTGCACCATCTTGCACCATCTTACACCCTCTAGTAGATATAATAACTTGTATATCTAAATTACTAACTTTTCTAGCTAATAATAAGTCTCATTCCAAATTATAAATATGTAGTACACGAATGATCCTACCACTAATTACCTTAATTCTCCATATAAGAACTAAATTGAATTATACCACAAACAATAATGCTCATGTGATAGTAATCATTAAGGTAAAAATTCCTACCATTATATCCTTCATACTTTAAAAGCTACACTCAATAAAAGGTCATATAGAAGCAATATATGTATTCTAACAACCACACACATTATAATGCATGGGTTGTCAAGGCCATAATAAAGGAATACTTATCATCTTGATGATATTTTCTACACTCATCTAATCATATTTTTTATTTTCATCTTCTCCTCTTTTTCATCTCTATTGTAGTGATTAGTTTTGTTACAATTCAAACATTTAACTTTATACTTTCTATGAGTTTTAAATATAGATTATTCATTCTTCTTTCATTCTTCTAACCTTTCACCTTCAATCATCCATGAACAACTAGGGAATATTTAGTATATCAAGAAAATATTCTCTACATCCCCTTTGAGAGAAATATAATTTCTACCTCCTCCATTTTTATCCTTGATGTAGTCATCCTTACTACCATCACCAAGTGATCCCAGGATTCTAGTGATCAAGGAGTTCAATGAAGCACTAATTTATGAGCATGGCTAGAATTATCTTCCCTGAAGAAAATCCACCAAGAACATTGAATTATCACAAGATCTTAAAGAATGTGTCACTACATATAAGTTAAATATAAAAATATCCTAATGAATCGTATAAAAAAAATCCTATTGTTAGGGTGATGAGATCAAGGCTATCTAATCCCTATCAAACCCTTTATATTTAACAATAATACACATGAATGGTTTCACATTTTTTAAATATGGAAAGATCCAAACACAAAGTAAACTCAATAATGTTCTATTTTTATCCTTGATACTTTATATCTTTCACATACTCATTACAATTCATGTTTTTAGTTTTTGGAATAATATATGTCCAAAAATTTAAATTTTATGAAATTTGAAGGGTCTAAGAATTCAAAATGTTAGATCTCTTTAGTAGTTATTAGTTTGTACCTATGAATAGTGAGTTTTTTAAGATTGAGTTATGTTTTTCTATAACTTAATCTTGTAAATAAAATGTTGGAAGATGAATTGGTATAAAAGGAGATTATTGTATATATCATTTAATTTCATGTTCTTAGGAATTTGAAATTTTGTCCAATACATGTAACATGGTGGATTATTTTGGACCATACTCCATGTATCTACTCTCGATTTGAAGATTGAACAGTCTTGAGCATTGATAAATTGAATAGAAATAAAATTTGAGACTAATATTAAACCCTAAAACCCAACATTAATAATTTAAAACTAAAACTTACATAATAAAATGTAATCCCTAAACCCATTAACCATCAACCGTACACTATAAATATGTTGGCATTAGATGAAGATTGTTGGAATTTGAGTTTTGATTGGTTGGCATTAGATTGCAATTGATGTCAACTCAATGAATTCAATATTTGTATGCAACTACAAGAACAAGTATAACTACAAAATCATCTCAGTTTGTAGTTATAGTTGAGTGCAGTTCAAGCAACAAGAAGATGATTGCCTAGCAATAGGAGCTTCATAGTGACAAATTTAACAGAGTCAAAATGACTTTAAAAAGCTAGTTGCAATTTTAATATGCAAAAATATTTAGAGAATATTGGCATGACATACATGTGGCAGGGAATTTGAGGCATGATGATGTGTTAGTAATAACTTGGTGAAGAGGTGAATATTTGGCCGCTTAACTCATGTTTATCCTGCTAGGGTTTTATGCATGCATAAATTTTTGCTAAGTGCAGCTACATAAGTGTAGATTTTCTTCTGTCAGTTCTCAGAGTTTATGACATCTACATGATAATATGAAACATAATTATTGGTGGATGTTGCTCATATGTGGTTTTCATTGATGCCAACACTATTAGCATTGATTTCATTAAGGTTGTATATGTTGAGGATATTGAGAAAATTGTAATTAAGTTGCAAGTTGTCGGTGGTGAAGTGAAGTGAAGTTTCTTGATGATCAAAGGTTGTGGATTAAAGGGTTTTTTTTTGAGTATATCTAGTTTATCCATGTTAAGTTTTAGAGATCCGCATGAAGATTTGATCAAGTTATGAGTATCTGTGTTGTGATAGTTTTTATGTTGCTTTAGTTGGTGTTCCTAAAAGAGGATGATGTGATTCTATTAAGTTCAGTTGTTTTGGATGCTTCTCTGGTGATTCATGATGCTTGTGGATGTTTCTAGATCATGCTCTATCTTTTTTTTTGGGTCCACATTGATCGTTGTGCTCGCAATTGGTATTTTCTCTTGCCTGTTCATTTTTTTCATGTTCTTGGTCGACGGGGTGATTGTAGCATGTTGTGGATCTCTGAGGAATAATTATTGAAGGTGTTTCATGTTTGAGGTTATTTTTTTTGGTCCTCACTATGTTGTGTCCGACTTTGGTTGATTCACATTCCAAATTATTTATTGAATTGAGCCAATAGTTTGTATTCATTTTATATTTTATTGGAGCCGACATGGAGATGTTATTATTCTTGTTGCGGATATATAAGAGTGATTGTTTTATCATTTGAATTCATGGATGTATGAGTGAATGTGTGAAGTGAAGTGTGTAAGTCTTGTTTGCGAATAAAGTTATAATCATTCAAAGGCAGAAGTAAAGTATGAAGAGTGAGCAGATTTTCTGTGCTTAACCAGAACTGTAATCAGGCATGAGCAGATGCTATTTTCTCAGTTCAATCTTGCGGATGTAATCCGAATCTTTCTGTAAGATACTGTGTCTTCCTTGGGAAGTAAGCCTTGTTGTAATTAAGTAGTGTGCTCTAGGAAGTGTTCCTAAATGCATGTGCATTCCCATTTATTCTCTTATACTTTTAATAGGGTATAATCTTGTGGACTAACCTCCATCGTGGTTTTTCCCCTAACAAGGTTTCCACATAAAAATCTTGGTGTTATGTGTGTTTTTGCTGTGGTAATGTTTTATGCTTTCATGCTTATTTATCAGATTTGAGAATAAGGTTAAGAATAAGTTTAATAAGGTTAAATTTTTGTGACAATTGATTCACCCCCCCTCTTAGTTGTCTTCCCTTGTGTTGCCAACAATTGGTATCAGAGCAGGTTCCTCGGAAGAAGTTTAATAGCTTGAGGTGATCTGGGATGGTGACATACAAGAAGGATAGTCTGAGATTTGATGGAACAAATTATTCTTTGTGGAAGACTCGAATGGAGTTTCATCTGAGATGCATTGGTGAATCTTTCTAGAACATTACAAAGAATAGATATATCATTCCATAGAATGGTCCTTCAACTTCTATTGAGATTAAAGATGCTAAGTACAATATTAGGGCTAAGGAAGCATTGTTGAGTGCTCTGATTGATTCTGAGATGACAAATGTAATGGAGTTGAAGACTGCTTATGAGATCTGGAAAAAGTTGGAAACTTTGTATGAAGGTGATGCACATGTGAAGATTGCTAAGCTGCTAAGTTTGAAAGGAAAATATAAAACATTGAAAATGGGTGAAGATGAGAATATCAATTCTTTTATGCAGAGAGTGAATGAACTTGTGTGCAATATCAGATGTGCTAGTGGAACACTGGAAGAATTAAATATTATTGTTAAAGTGCTTAGATCCTTTCCTACTGCATACAAACATAAATTTGTTGCTACTAAGGAGATCTAGACTGTGACAAATGTAACAAGAGACATGTTGATTGGTAAGCTTGCTACTTTTGAGTTAAATGAGTTTGGTTATGCTCTTCCTAAGATAGAATATGCATTCAAAGCTACTACCTCTGGAAAAGATAAGAAAAGATATTATCTGGGAGAAATTTCCTCTAGAAACTTGTCCAAGTATGAGACTTGGAGATGAGAGAGATTGAAGAAGAAGAGAGAAAGCTAGATGAGATTGAAGCACTTCTTGTCAGGAGAGTACCCAAAGGAGAAGGTAAGTATAAAGGAATATTGCCTCTTAAATGTTTTTCATGCAATAAGATAGGTCATTTTGCCTCAAGGTGTCCTGAAAGAGTTCCTAACCCAAGACCTAACAAGCGTAGATTCCAAAGAAAGTGTTATCATGTTGTTCATGAAGGTGTGACAAATAATGAATCTAATAAAGGGAATGTAAGTGAAGATGAATGGGTATTCATTGCTATCAAGGAAAATTATCCGGTACCTACTAAATCTACTAGTTGCATGAATTTGGAGAAATCTCTTAAAACCAAAATTGAAGAAAAGAATTAATGGGTGGTTGACAGTGGTTGCTTGCATCACATGATAGGTGATAAAAGTAAATTTGTGAGTTTGGATGTAGCAGCCGTCGTGCGAACCCCAAAGGACAATTAAACAATAAACAGCACAATTTTTTTTTTTTAAAGTAAACATAACATACATGTATTACACATTAAGTCATGACATGAATTCCATTTAAGCAGATTCACTAACACATACATCCCTTGGGGTACACGAAGAGTCATTACTAGACTGAGATCCACACAACAACAATAAAGAATAAAATCCAAAGATATAATCCATAACAAAATAAACATTAACAATTATAACATATACATGAAAATCATTGATAAGGAACCATCTGAGTACATAAATACAACATATGCATAATTAACTCAACACATTGAATAACAACTGCCAATAGCCACATAAGATTTAATGTTACATTACAATACAATATTCAAGAAGTACAATGATACAAAAGTGTTTCCAACATAAATGGAAACCATACAACAAGAATCATGATACAAATGAATAGATTAAACCTAGCTCCAAGATGGATACAACTCGGAGTTGCTGCAATCGCACCAATCCGCACCTCTCGATCCTCGTTGGGGACCCAATGAGCTTAGCACGTTCCACCCGACCATGTGAGTCCGAAGACCCACCCCGTGCTAGGAGCTAACAAGAAAGAGACCTCAACCAAGAACATCCAAAGGAAACCACAAGACTCAAACATACAAAAGTATCATAAAACTCAAGGATTACAATGACATAATCAACAACACCAAGAGTCAACATAATAACTTAAAATCATACATCTCATCACATAAATCAAAGCAATGACCAGTAACAAGTAACCAAAGGATGATCATGAAACACTTCCAAATCAACTGAATTAATAAACATAATACAATTCCAAATTGCAATTAGACAACACAAAAACATTATATCACAGTACCATAAAAATATGAGAACTTAAATCAAATATAAATGAGATCAACAAGACCACAAAGTATACTAAAGATGTATTAAAACAATAATCGATTTAAATCAATACAAACAACAATCTAAACCAACTCCCACAACCTACTTCCAGAGGAACACAATAAAGTAAAACACATGGGCAACTAGGGGAGAGTGTCATCGCATAGTCCTACATGGGCTGTCCTGTGCTCTTCCTCCCAGCTGGAGGCGGTCCCATCTATGGCTGTCTGTGCTCTTCCTCCCCAACTGGAGGCGCCGGTCCATAGGGTGACTCATGCGGAGCCGTAGACCTCTCGTGAGGACGAGGTCACGACCTTGCCAACCACGGCCTTCTCAGCCTTCCATTAGTCTGCGGAAGCACTAATGAAGACGAGGCATCCATTTTAAAATCTTGCAATGATATTACTACCCAACCCACCTAAGTTAATTATTAGGTTTTCACTTATTTACTAACTCACTCGTGGGTTATCCTGGTCTCTTCCCCTTAAACGGGGCGCCGGCCCCCACGAGGAGCCACTCTCCCTAGAGACCCAACAACATAAAAACCAAGAAACCAAGGGTTGTACAACATCACAAGAATATTATTTCTCAACTGAAAAGCATGCGAGGCATTACCCATCTCGCTATAAATACAATTTCCAAGTCTCAACAAATTTCGTACAACCCTTTTAAAATCATGAAACCAAAACACTTGCCACATCAAGGGCCCATAAAGAGAAAGAACATCAATTATCAATCATCTCAAGCCTCTGGAAGCCAAAAGAATGAAGACCCATAAACAAAGGTAAAGTGAAGCAACATGAGTATTTCTCCAATAAGTCCAACACAAGGATAAAATTTCCTCAAATAAGAGAGTAACTCAGAAAATCCATAAAAAGGGAAGATTCATCAAGGCCCATCCACAAATCAACAATGGTGTCACCTCAAATAGGGGACGCAAAAGAAAATCATCCTTTAAACAAAATCACTTAATAAAACCAAAAGCCACCAACTAGGCATTCCATGGGAGACCTCCATTTTCTCCTCACTAGAACCCCCTTATGATGGTACGCAAACCACTTTCATAAAAACAACAACATAGCAATGACAACAATAATTGCAAGGCCACCAGATCAATTTCAATTCAAATATAATGAGTGAAAACATTGAAATAAGATCAACAACTCCATCCAGACTACATGATCAACTTCGATACAAAAATAAATCAGAAATTCAAGAAGATCAACCATCCACAACTCATAAACCAAAACACGAGTTCCCAATTACATTGCAACAAAATTTAAATGACAAAGGATTCCTTGAATCAAAATTAATCTCCAATGACATTCATACCAATACGGAAATGTCCAAAAACAATCCTTCAATAAAAGAGGTAAAAGCATGCAACCAGGCATCCAAAGGACCAAATTAAAGAACACCTTAAATACTCAATCACTCACAACTCCATCAAACATTCGCATAATAAACAACAACCAAAAATTCAAACAAGAACAATATTTATTAACCAATCAATTAACGACCAGAATTAAAACTTTACAACTTACCCATACTAAGATAATTCATGATAACCATCACAAGTATTCTAAAAGATTATCCATAAAGCGTACTTACAAATCAATCATTAAATGAATATAAGGGAAGTCAATTTTCAAAAGATTAAAATTCCATTCCACCAATAAACTATCCAATTCGAAAATTACCCTAATCAATCTCTAACTATACCAATACATTTAAATTTCCCCTTTCATCATACTCACTTAACATACTTCCAATATTTAAATTAATTGTGAAAACCATATAAGGCCAATTGTCTATACTTTTAAAATAACAATAATAACAATACTCTAAATGCTCAAATTACATAATAGAAATTACCACCTTAAAATCTTAAATCTATCTAAATAAATTTACACACATAAATTCTTTTTAAAACCACTACATATCTATATATATTAATTCTTTTTGATGAAGGAAAGTAGAAAGAGAATAGATCTTTTCTAAAATTTCAACAAATCTACAAGACTTAATTTCAAGAATAAAAATGAAAAGATAACTTATTTAATTTCATAATAAATTCTATTCCCAAAATATTCACATTTAAACAAGAATGAAATAAACAATGTTGTTTTACTTTCGTAATAGATTTTTCTTTTGCTAACAATATCCTTTCCAAGTTGTAATTTAACAAATCAATAAAACAGATTTCTTTCTATTTTACTAATATTTTCCTTGTAAAAATTTCTGCTTTATTTTTAATTAGAGAAGAAATAGAATCTAAATATCTATTTTCTAGATAACAGATAAATTACAGAAAATATAATTTTAATCAAAACAGATTATATTGATGCATTTGTTTGCTAACAGTTAAATCAACAGAATATCTATTAAACAGATTTAAAATAGTATTTATATATTCCTCTTAAATAACAGAATTAATTAAATTACTATCACAGTAAAATTGTGACATACAATTATAATTGAATAAATCAATAAATCAATAAATATATATATACAAATATATATATAAATATATATATATATATATATATATATATATATATATATATATATATATATATATATATATATATATATATATATTTATAAAATCAAGTTTCGAAATACATATATAAATCATATTTATATAAGTGAATTTTGCATAATACATAGATTGGAATTTCGCATTTTATAAATTTAATAAATATAAATTTGAATGGGCATTTAAACCATACCCCGGCACGGGAATTTTCGCCGCCGGCCGTGGCAGTCTACGGACTGCCACCGCAGTCCGACGGACTGCTGTGGATAGTCTACGGACTGTCACAGCAGTCTTTCGGACTGCTACGTTAGCCCGTAGGCTGCGACACCACCACGGCCGGCTAGGTGGGGTGGTGGGTACGGCCGAGGCCGACCCACCACTCAACCTATATATAATTTTTATTTTTATTTTTATTTTTATTTTTATTTTTAAAATAAATTCACATAATTTAAACAACGAAAATTTGAATTATAATTTTTTTATTTTATTTTATTTTAATAATTTCAAACAAATTTAATATGGCGACAATTCAAAATTTAAGAATAAAATTTCACACTCAATATTTATTTATATATATATATATATATATGTGTGTGTATATATATATACATCTTATATATATTTACTATATTACAATTAATTAGAAATCAACAGTATAGGTTACAGTATATATATATTTATATGAAAATTGTATTTGAAGAATATATATATATATATACAGCAACCCAGAAATCTACAGCAAGGAAATTATTTTTCCATTCATTTTTTTTTTGAGAACAACCACAGCAATACAGTTTATTTCCAGAATCCCAACCAAATCTTCATTTTAATAAACAACAATCCAAAACCCAACAAATAATTTCATTTAAATAAACAATAGTCCCAAGTTCCCAGAAATTTCAATCTAATAATTGACAGTCAAGAACCCAACCAAATTCTATTTTAACAAACAGCAATCCCAATCCCCAAATGAAAATTTCATGCACAGTGAAACAATTCCAAGCAATTGCTATTTTATTTAATGCTACACAAATAAATAAGAGAGGAACCTGGCGTCCTGCGTTTGAAGTAGATCTGTAGAAGCTCTATTCCTTTTTGCCAATCCAATCCTCTTCCAACGAATGTTTCCAGCAGCGGCTACAAGATCCTCCCCTCAACTCCAATCTTATTCCTCCATGAATTCTCAGAATAATAAAAGAATGCCATTCTATAACAGAAAGATGACTGCCAAATTCCCAAAAATCTGTTGGGAAGAGAATGCAATCCCCTTCCCAAACCAAAATAAAAACTCACACAAGAAGCCTCTTATGTTTCCTCTTCCGGAGAATACCAACAGTCACTTCCTTTTTTTAAAAATAAAATTCAAATCCATTCGAATCCACAAAAGATTGAGCTTTTATATTTGTTTATTCTTCATATTCTCCAGTGAAAACCAAAAGTCACAACTCAAGAAATAAATCCAAATAATATTTAATACCTTTAATTCCTTTTGTTGCCTTTTCAAGTATTTATATTTCATTTTCTTTTATCAAGCATTTTGATTAAACTAAATAAATTTAACTCCAGAAAAATAAACTTCTATTTGAATATATATTCATTATCTTCACAATACACTATTAATTAATTACTTCCACATTAAAATAATTAAAAACAACCATTTGCAAGATTCTAAATAAGTATCCAAAATAATTATCTTTTCAAGATTATTTGTTCATAACAATTTAAATCAACTTATCTAATAATATCACTTTTACTTTTAACGAATTAGTTTGATTTGATCATTTGTTCTAAATCATTTGATTTGATTTAATTGATTATTATTTTAATTCCTAATTATATTTTAAATAACCTTGCAATTTCATTTATGATTTAATTAATTATTTAAACATGATTACTAACATATTATATTTTTTCACAAAGGAAATCAAATATACGGGTAATCAATGAAACGCACACGATATACCCAAGTCCAAAGCAACCGACATGGAGGGTATTACATTGGAAAAGTATGATGGTGGTATTGTAAGATTTGGTGATGATAAAGCTTGTGTGATCCATGGAAAAGGGTCCATTTCTCTTAATGGTAAGAATAATATTGATGATGTTCTATATGTTGAAGGTTTTAAGCATAATCTTTTAAGTGTTGGATGGATGGTTGATAAGGGATACAATCTTCAATTCAAGGATGGAAAGTGTAGAATATTGGGGAATTCAGGAAATGTGATTTGCATCTAGTACAAAAACAAAAGGTAATATCTTTCACTTGAATGTTGCTAGTAAAAGTTGTTTGATTGCTCAAATTGATGAAAGTTGGTTGTCGCATAGGAGATTATGTCATGTAAACTTTGACAATATTATCAAGATAATTTCTACTCACATTGTGAGATATCTTCCTAAGTTGGTAAAGCGTACTAATACCATATGCAAGGAATGTCAGTTAGGGAAGCAAACTAGAGTTTCATTCAAGAGAAAACAACATTGTTAAAATGAAGTGTTGGAGCTTGTGCATAATGATCTATGTGGTCCTTCTAGAATTAGAAGTTTACAAGGAGACAGGTATTTCATGTTACTCATTGATGATTATTCTAGATTGATGTGGGTTGCTTTCTTAAGGGAAAAATATAAAGCTTTAGAGAAATTCAAGATTTTTAAGGCTAAGGTTGAGGCAAAGACAGGTCTGAAGATTAAATGTCTGAGATCAGATAGAGGTGGTGAGTTCATTTATGGTGAGTTTAATTCTTTTTGTGAAGAACATGGGATAAAGAGAGAATTATCTACACCGCAAACCCCTCAACAAAATGGAGTTATGGAAAGGAAGAACATGAAAATTCTAGATGCTGCTAGGAATATGATGCTAGAAGGAAATGTCCCTCATATCTACTGGAGAGAAGTTGTGAGTATTGCTGTGTACACTCTCAATCAGGTACATATCAAAGGTGATACCAGTAAGACCACTTATGAGTTATGGTTTGGTCATAAGCCTACTATTAGATATACTTCAAAATATTTGGGAGTAAATGTTATATCAAAAGAGATGAGGATATAGTAAATTTTGATGCTAGGAGTGATGAAGGAATATTTCTTGGTTATTCTACTAAAAGCAAAGCCTATTGGTGTTTCAATAAGAGATTAAGGAAAGTAGTTGAAAGTGCTAATGTCAAGGTTGATGAAGACACAGTTAAACCATCTAGAACTTGTGGATATGATTTAGATGATCAAAATGTTAGTACAATTCAAAATCAGAATCAAGTTCAGATCATTCTGGTGAATAAGAAAAATCAAGAGGAAGGAACTAGTGAAAGTGCAAAAGTGATATCACAAGAGCCTGAAGTTCAAGAACATCCTAAGACTCCATGGTATGTTAGACTGAATCATTTAGAAGATCAAATCATAGGTGATAAGAACAAAGGTGTTCAAACCATGAGAAGAATTGCAAAAGAATATTGCCTGATTTGAAAGATTGAGCCTAATAGTGTTAATGAAGCATGCAAAGATGAACATTGGATGGAAGCAATGAAAGAAGAACTACAATATATTGAGAAGAATGATACATGGATTCTTGTTCCTACACCTAAGGACAAAAATGTAATTGGAACTAAATGGGTATTTTGGAATAAACTGAACGGGCAAGGTGAAGTTGTCAGAAATAAAGCAAGACTGGTGTGTAAAGGGTATTCACAGATGGAAGGAATTGAATTTGAAGAAATATTTTCCCATGTTGCTAGGATTGAAGCTGTGAGATTGTTTATTTCTTATGTTGTTGTGATCCTAAATGTTTATCCTATTCTAAATATGCAAAACAACTATTATGCAATAAGGAAAAACACAAGGGACACCTCAAAGATTAGCCTAAGGAATTGATAACACAAAGAAATAAGATAAAATAAGATAGAAAATGATTATAACTTCTTTGTATTGTTGAAATCCCTTGGTTTTCCCTTGATTTTTGAATTCTTATATACTCCTTGGATGGCTATGGAGATGGCTAGATGCAAGATTGACAATATGATTAAATGCAAGTGTTAATGGTTAAATGACTTGACTAAATGGCTAAAATAATGCTTGCATTTTGAGTGGGAAATTTGGTAGCATAAGGGTACAAATGGCTAAGTGTTAGAAAATGCATTAGAAGAGGGGGTATTTATAGAAGAATTTGAATTCTCTAGAGAATTCAATGGTTGAGATTAAGACACCGAGGCAAAGATGAAGGGCTATAGTGAGTTGAGGACTCACAAGCCCTCATATCTTGACATGTGGAGGGTGAAGTGGCCTAGGATGTGATGATGTGTAAGTGAGGTGGAATAAGGACAAGTGATGTGGAGGAAGGACAAGTACCTTGGAAGTACCTTGGGAGATGAGAAGAATCTTGGGTGAATAAATGTGAATTAAAAATTCACATGCTTGGAAGAATCCCATGGACAAGACAAGGTTCCAAAGAGGGAAGCACTTGTCCACTTGTGACTTGATATGACAAGTCAAAGATTCTAGAAGATGCATGGGAAAAAGGGATTCTAGGAGGAATAAATGTGAATTAAAAATTCACATAGGGAAGATAGAAGTCTTGGATGAATAAAAATGAATTAAAAATTCCTTGGGGGATGGGGAGACTTGACCAAGGTACTAATTAGGCTTAACTAATTAGTAATTAGAAGATAATTAGAGGGTAAGGAGGATTAGAAGCCAACTTACAAAAGTTGGAGGATGTGACACATCCTAATCAAGGATTAGGCATGTGCACATCCCTAATGAGGAGATTAGGAGATTGATTAAGATTAAGAAAAATATGTGGCATGTGAGGAATTAAATAAATGCCGTATTTATTTAATTCATTTGATGAAAGGGGGTAAGGTATTTAATTATTAACTGAATACCTTAGGGGTTTAGATGATTTACGGGTATTAATTAAATAATAACAATATTATTTAATTAATGCTAATGAGAGGGTATTTAGATGAAGAGGGAAAATTTGGACAAATATAAGTGTCCAAATTTAGGTGTCTACAACTACTTACAAAAAATTCCAGGTTTATCATATGGATGTCAAGTCAACATTTCTAAATGGTGAACTATAAGAAGAAGTGTATATTGAGCAACTTGATCGATTTCAATTGACTGATCAAGGAGATATGGTTTTTCGGTTGAAGAAAACATTATATGGACTTAAACAAGCCCCAAGAGCATGGTATGCCAGATTGGATAAGTATTTATTGAAGCTTGGATTTAAAAAAGGTACTACTGATAGTAATCTGTATTTCAATATTGATCATAATAAAGATTTGATTGTTGAAGTCTTTGTTGATGATATCATTTTTGGAGGAGATGATAGTTTGTGCATGAAGTTTGCTGATGAGATGCAGAGTGAGTTTGAGATGTCTATGATTGGAGAAATGAAATTATTTTTGGGATTGCAAATTACTTAGTTAGATAAAGGGATCTTTATATCGCAGTCCAAGTATGTGAAAGAATTGCTAAAGAAGTTTGGTATGGAAGATCCAAAGCCAGTTGGTACACCTATGGTGACTGGATGTAAGTTGACTCAAGATGATGATTCTCCTAAAGCAAATCAGACTAGATACAAATTGATGATTCGTGGATTTCTTTATTTAACTCAAACTAGACCTAATATCATGAATGTCATATGCATTGTTGCTAGATTTCAAGTCGATCCTAAAGAATCTCATGTGATTTTTATGAAGAGGACTTTTAGATACTTGAAGGGGACAGGTTATTTTGGCCTATAGTATCCTAAAGAAGATGATTTTACTTTGAATTCTTTTACTGATGTTGATTGGGTAGGAGATGTGGATGACAGAAAGAGTACCAGTGGTGGTGCATTTTTATTGGGAAAGAAGCTAATTTCATGGTTAAGTAAGAAGTAGAATGCCATTTCTTTATCTACTATGTAATGCCCCGTCTTGTAACCTAAGGAATGTTTCAATTGTCTACGAAAGTGTAATAATTATTTTTTAAAAAGTATTAATATTAACTTAATTAGTTGCATACATTCTCTAAGTTACACGATGTCACATGTCTTGAGAATCCCATAGATGACTTTAGTATTTAGCATTGCATGTATTTAATTAACATAAACTTAAAAGTAAACATTGCATAACATTTGAATTTCTATCATGATAGTATAAAGTACAAATAAGATTCTTACATTTCATTTGAAATGACATTACAATACTCATTCTTTAGATGAGGTAGATCAAATAATAGTTTACAATTACATATTAAAAATGTTCACCTCATAACAATTGAGGGATGTTATAAATACAAGATTTTCAATGATACAATAAAGGAAGTACATATTTATCCAAATACGAGCTCTCCATCCATGAAGCTCTTGTTGCCATGATCATAAACTGGGGACCCAACAGAGTAAGGTGCACGTTCCACCCAACCATGTGGTACTCGTAGGTCCACCCCCCATGCTAGGAGATAGTAATAATGTTCCCTAGACATGATCTACTAACCCTAGACACAAGTACATACATAACTGATGGTTACATTGCTTCTAGATTTAGGATAATCAAATATACTAAGCTCACAAGGTTACTGTTATTTTAGGTGGAGTGTCATCACAATGTTGCAAAGGTTACCCTGGTGTTTCTTCCTAGGTTTTGGCCCCCAACTTGGGTTACCCTGGTAACCTCTTACGAAACCCGACCCCACATGCAAACTATTGTAGAATCAAATATCTTTTAAAGTAACAAGCTATCGATTTTCCATTCCAGGCCTTCTCAACTTATTCTCAAGATTGAACTAGCCCTTGAGTCTATAAGTGAGGCTTTTAATCTAGTTAAATATTTTAGAATACCCATTGTATTGATTTAGTTTTCACTAACTTATTAACTCTATATGAGTTACCCAGACACCACTTTGTGTGTCGGCCCTCACACAGAGCCACTCCCCTAAAAATAACACAAAGAATCTAAGTTCACTAACTAAGGTAGGCAAAGTGCACATATATCCAAAATCAACATATAAGACCAAACATATCATAACGGACATCAAATCTTTGTTCATAAAACCAGGTGTCTAAAAACCATGCAAAATCATGTGCACTACCCTAGTCAACTTAAGGATTGTATTTAAACAATAACAACTCCCACATTATACAACTTATCTGGAAGAATTGTACATCTAAAACATCCCCAATTTGACCAATAAAAGAGAAAATACTATTTAAAGCAAATCAAGAATAATAAACATCTATTATTAGGATCTACTAAATCCAATCAAGACAATTAAAATTAGCATAAAAATAAATACTAATTTCTCTCAATCAATCTTACTATTTCAAAATTGATTGATCTCATACTTTGTCTACATCAAATAGATAAAACCTTATTTGAGTTCAAAATCCTTTTTCCTAAAATTAATATACATATAAGAAAGAATGCATATATATTTGAAATAATTTATCAACATCTATATTTAAAACATAATTTCAAATATATATAAAAGTAAGAACGTATATATATATATATACGTTTTATATATATAACATATATTAATAAATAATATATATTATATTAATAAAACATATATAATAAACTAAATCTAAAAGTAAATTAAAACAAATTAATGTTTTTTTAAACTAAAGTTTATTATTATTATTTTTAAAAGGAAGGGCCGGTTGTCTTCACACAGCCGAACCCTCCATGGGTGCGGCTATGTAGGTAGCGCCGACGCTGCCCTCATTGCCGCTCCCTTATGGGGGTAGGCTGTGGGGGTTAAGCCCCCCCAACGCTTCCATTAAAAGTTACCCAATTTTTTTTAACAAGAAAAATTTTGGGCGATTTTTAAAATCGCATATGGCGATTTCTAAAATCGCTCAATACTATGAATTTCAATGAAAATAAAACATTTAATATATTCATTTGTATATGTATATGTATATATAAAACTAATACATATACATATATCTATATATATATATAATTGTTAAATAACAATAAAAGTACTGTATGTGTATATTTTTAGATATGTGTTTCAAAGCTTGTGTATGCGTATATTTTCCATTGATGTCAAAGGGAGATAAGAGTTGAATGTGAAAAAAATTGTGGGGAGAAGAGTTGAGGAGAAAAGTCAAAAACCTAAGAAGGAGAAAGTGCTAAGAGAAAATTGTGTTGATGGTGCTTTTCATATCATGTGTTGCCATCAATGCCAAAGGGGGAGATTGTTGGATTTTTCTAATATGTGGTTGTCATTGATGTCAACACTATTAGCATTGATGTCATTAAGGATGTATATGTCGAGGATATTGAGAAAATTGTAATTAAGTTGTAGGTTGTCAGTGGTGAAGTGAAGTTTAGTTTGTTGTCCAGCTCAATATGTTGATGATCAGAGGTTTTGGATTAAAGGGTTTGTTCTCGAGTATATCTAGTTTATCCATGTTAAGTTTCAGAGATCCGCATGAAGATTTGATCTAGTTATGAGTATCTATGTTGTGACAATTTTTTTGTTGCTTCAGTTGGTGTTCCTAAAAGAGGATGATGTGATTATAGTAAGTTCAGTTGTTGCAGATGCTTCTCTGGTGATTCATGATGCTTTTGGATGTTTCTAGATCATACTCTATCTTTGTTGTTGGTCCACATTGATCATTGTGCTCGTGATTGGTGATTTTCTCTTGCGTGTTCATGTTTTTCATGTTCTTGGATGACAGGGTAATTGTAGCGTGTTGTGGATCTTTGAGGAATAATTATTGAAGGTGTTTCATGTTTGAGGATATTATTTTGGGTCCTCACTATGTTGTGGCTGAATTTGGTTGATTCTCATTGCAAATTATTTATTGAATTGAGCCGACAATTTGTATTCATTTTATATTTTATTAGAGCTGACATAGAGATGATGTTATTCTTGTTGCAGATATATAAGAGTGATTGTTTTATCATTTGAAGGCATGGATGTATGATTGAATGCATGAATCAAAGTGTGTAAGTCTTGTGTGCGAATAAAGTTCTAATCATTTGAAGGAAAAAGTAAAGTATGAAGAGTGATCATATTTTTTGTGCTTAACCGAAGCTACAATCAGGCATGAGCAAATGCTATTTTCTTAGTTCAATCTTGTGGATGTAATCCAAATATTTCTATAAGAAAGTGTGTCTTCCTTAGGCAGTAACCCTTGTTGTAATTGAGCAGTGTGCTCTAGAAAGTGTGCCTGAATGCATGTACATTCCTATTTATTCTCTTATACTTTTAACATTGTATAATCTTGTGGACTAACCTCCACCATGGTTTTTCCCCTAACAGGGTTTCCATGTAAAAATCTTGGTGTTATGTGTGGTTTTGATGTGGTAATGATTTATGCTTTCATGCTTATTTATCAGATCTAAGAATAAGGTTAATAATAAGTTTAATAATGTTAAATTTCGGTGACAACTAATTCACCCCCCCCTCTCAGTTGTCTGCCCTTGTGTTTCCAACACTTATCTCTTAGTCAAAGTTTTTGTTCAAACACAAGGTAGGGAGGTTTAAACA
>VDFB02088268.1:0-32161 GCA_007258455.2 Sequoia sempervirens
GCTAAGAAATATTGGAATGGAAGAAAGTAACAGAGAATGATAGAATTGAAATAAAGTAAAGTGAATGATAAAACTAAAGAGGGTAAAGAATTCTCTCACAAAACCCCATATAATAGAGCCTCTAGTAAATGAATACCTTCGATACCTAAACACATAAGATTGAGAAAAAATATTGGGGCCATTTATGGGCTTACCCCAGTCAAACCCCCATTTCAGTGTTCCCACCTCCATGGACAACCACATAGATAGAGAGAAATAATAAGCATAAAAGAAATGAATGCAAGAGTGATAAAATTAAACCCTGTTCAAGGAGGAGAACCCATATCACCAAATAAAGATGTAATAGATAGGGAAAGTGAGAAATCCCAAGATGCTCAAAGGCACAAGGTATGCAAGATATCACCTGCAAGGCTTAAGGAAGCTTGAGAGAGAGAGATAGTTGCAAGAGCCAAGAGAATTGTAAAGAGTGTTGTAAGAATGTGAGAGTGTTGTAGCAAGTTGTAGAGAGTTGTGCAAGCAAGATAGCAAGAGAAAGGTAGGAGAATGTCCAATAGAGAAGCCATGAAGCTAGAGAGAAAATGACAAAGAGGGAAATAGAATGAAATAGATGGATTTAAAAAATAGAATAGGAGGTAAAAGAAAGTTTGTGAGCTGTTACAAGGCATCCCAAGCCCTTACCACCAACAAAAGCAGCTAACAAGTGGCAACAAGCAGACATAAATGTTCATTTGAGTATTGAAATGTTGTAGGATGCTAGCATAGTGCACGAACATCTAGGTAGCACATTAGTGTCTAGACACATCATGCTATGAAATGACGAGAACGAGAAAAGCACAAAGTTTGATGCAAAATTGACGCTTGAGAGAAGCTACTGGAAAGGGGTCCTGAGCATCTTGAGAGGGGGAAAAGGCTTATGTAGGGGCTAAAATGAGCCTACACAAATACTAAGAGAGTGGACACTAAAGTGGATACAAAAATGTATGTGAAATTGCAAGGGGTACAATTTTACGACATGACATGACTATATGATCTTATTGGATGAATTAACATGCAAATTGAGTGTGTATGTTTTATTCCATTGGCCATGGAAATTGGAGGTCTCCCAGAAACCCTAATGTGATCAAACTATCAAACTACACTATAGTTGATTTGGAAGCATAATAGTCTAATTTATAATATATTTTTATTTGTAATGTGAATATGAATGATTGTTTAATTTTTTTAATCTCAATATCGTATTTTTATTTTTATTTTTAAAGTGAATATGAATGATTGTTTAAATTATTATCTCTTAAGAAAAGTATGCAATAGAGATTTTGAATGCAAAAAAATAAGCGTACACCAACACCAATAGCCACAAGTTCGATATTAAGCAAGGAAGATTGCAACAATAATGTGAATCCAACTTATGCAAAATTATGGTTAGAATTTTGATGTATTTGATAGCAACTAGCCTTGATATAATGAATTTAGTAAGATTAATTTTCAGATTTCTAGAGCCACCAAAGGACACATACTACCAAGTAAGTAAAAGAATCCCGAGGTATGCTAATGGTACCAATGGATATGGTATTTTGTATAGTGTAGAAAATGAGTTTGCATAAGTTGGATATACAGAAAGTGATTGTGCAAGGAATGTATAGATAATAGGAAGACTAGATCAGGATTTTTGTTGCATTTGGGTTCATGATCCATTTCAAAAGCATCAAAGAAATAACCCATTATTTATCTTTCCATAGATAAAACTAAATATATAGCAATAAATATAGCACCATACTAGACTATTTAGCTACAAAGGATCAAAAAAAGGCTTGAAAGAAGAAAAGAACATGGTACAACTATATTTTATGATAATATATCATCAATAGCCTTGATAAGTAATCTTGTCTTCTATGGATGAAGCAAAAACATAGGGATCAAGTATCATTTCATAAGAGAGTTGGTACAACAAGGAATACTAAAACTACAGTTTCATAGATCTAAGCAGTAGCTTGTAGACATTTTCATCAAGCCACTCACAAATAGATAGTTTTGAGTGATTGAGAAGCATTTTAGGCATCATGTATATAGTGGAAGCTTCTGTAGCTATGGAAGCTCTAGAAGTTGAGCTCCAAAAGTCAAGCTTTTCATGCTGTAGAAGTTGAGTTTTGAAAAGGGAAAGGTCTAGGAAAGCTCCAAAAGGTGAGCTCTAGAATGGACAAGCTATAGTAGAGCTTCAAAAGAGCTCTAGAATGAATAATTTTAGCTCCAAAAGTATATAATGCACATGAAGGAGACTCAATATTAATAGGGAGTGTTGGGAATTGGTAATCATGAGTTAGATCATTCATGTCTGACATATACTTCACCCATAGCCAAGGTCTCTTGGATCTTTCCCCTTATCTTCCTCGTACTTCCACTTAACAACATTTATATTTTAGTGCTCTTTTTATGATAACCATATTCGAATTTTGAACAATAGTTCATATTTTGAGAATAAATTAACTATGGTAGGTTAATTTGAAATGACAAGTGTTAAATAAAAAGAATGAGAAGAAAACAATTAGAGTAGAGCAAAAGAAAGACAAAGAAGAATTTTCAAAAGGAAAAAAATTGCATTGTGACAATAGAGGTTTGAATAGCAACAACTACAAAAGGTAGTTGATACAACTACTCTAGACATTGAATTTGCATGGTAGCTCTTGATAGTTTTGTAATAAGTCGGTATTAGTTTTTGTTGTAAAAGATATTTTGACATTAATTAAAAATATAACTTCTTCGTTTTGTGAATCCTATTCATATCATTTTGGTCTCTGTAGTTGTTTGTTTGGGTTTGATTCCCTAGACTGGTAATTGAGTTTTAGACCGTGTGTTTTATTTGAGTTTTATCCCACCAAACATGTATCAGTATAAATTATTTAGATTTTGGTTCCAACTACAAGCACATGTATATTAAAGTCAAAATTACAGCTCGCTCATGACTTAAGGTCTTCCACCTAATTCACTACCCTTTAAGGTAAACATGTGTCAAAATGTTAAGCATCGTGGTAGGCATGAGCTGGAACAAACTGTAAATAAATACAAAACTTTGGCTCAAAGATCTCCAGATTTAAGCAGTATAGTTTTGCTGGAGGGATTGATTACAGAATTTGCAGTAAAGTGCCATTTCCAAACATTGGGTGCAATTATTGTTCAACATGCATGGCACGAAGCATATGAATTGGCTCAGCCATGTTAGCTTAGTATGTGTTGGGATTTGAAGCCCAATAGTCATTTGACCCTTCATCTCCTCTCAACTCTTCAGTTTATGGTTGAATATGAGTGTATAAGTATAGTTCATGTATTGTTGTTGGATCATTGGTTAATATAAGATTATTCCCTGCTTTCTTGGTGGACGTAGCCATTTATGGTGAACCACGTTAAAACTCGTGTTATGCTATTATGCTATTATGTTATGTTGTGTGACTTCTAATTCTTGTTTTTATATGCTCCTTTAATGCTCCACAATTCGTATCAGAGCTCGGTTAGAGCCTAGGAGCAGATATGGAAGATAGTGTACTTCTGTTAACCGAAGATGAAATCGAAACAAATGCCTGGGTGCTAGATACGGGAGCTTCGTTTCATGTTACTTCATGTAGGGAATTTTTTAAAACCTTTCAAAATGATGTTTTTGGTAAGGTCCTTCTTGCAGATAATAAATCTCTTGATATTGTTGGCATAGGAGATGTTTTGTTGAAACTAACAAATGGAAAAATTTGGTTGTTAAGGGATGTCAGGTATGTCCCTCAACTGAAACATAATTCAATTTCAGTTGGGCAATTGAGTTCTCAAGAATGTGGAGTCACTTTTGAATTAAGTAGATGGAAGGTGACAAAAGGAGCCCGAGTGATTGCAGAAGGAAAAAAATTAAACACTTTATATGTGTTGGAGAGTCACAATGAGGTGGGAGCTACGAATGCAATGGTGGATAGTGACATAGAGCCTTGGTTCAAGAGGCTTGGTCACATGGGCATGCAAGGTCTTGAGAATTCGCACAAAAGGAATCAATCTCTGAAGCTGAAATCAATGAAAGGTAAGAAGAGGGTCACGTTTGATCTTCCAGAGGAGTGAGAAGAAATGAGGAGCATGAAACATAAGGAGATAAATTATGATCACAATTCCACAAGTAAGAAGTTAAAAGCACAAGTAGTGCCTCGTGGAAAAACAGCTCTTGTTGATGTTGAATGTGGAATTTCATTGATGGAAATAGATGAAACTCCCTTGGTTGCACAATCTATTGCAGAAGTCACTCCAATAGATGAAGATATGCCATTCATTGAAGTAGAATTGCATGCAGGTGAAGCTAGAGAGGCTGAGAGTGCAACAGTGGCCGATTTGGAGGACTCCAAGAAGAAAGTCCTGCAGGCTAGTAGTGGCGGGAAAGGTCCAGACAGTGAAGTTGACAAGTCTAGGAGCTATGGAGGATATGGGGCATCTAGCAGGTTCAGTCTAGAACCCACTCCTTCTAAAGATTCCTGTACTCCCAAGAGAAATTCCATTAGCTTGAATGTTGATAGAAATGACAGTTTCAATGTGCCTCTAAGAGATGATTTTATTGAGGGGGACAAGCTCACCGCTAATGATTTAGATCAAGAAGAAAGCGAAGAGGAGGAGCTGGACATTGAGAAGAAGTCTCGCATTTTGGATGCTGAAAAGGAAAGAAAGCACGATGAAGCAGACGCTGAATTAAAGCTAAATATTCAGCAAGAGCCTGATGATTTTGTTTTGCTCACTGCCCTAAAGCTTAAAGCACACCTAGAATCTTTGAGCAAAGAAAAATAAGACAAGTATGATGGGCATGAGCGGAGACGACACTCTTGGCCTAGCTGGCAGTTTGCAGAGCGAGATTACTCATTTCTGAGCAGTTATGGGTTCGATTCCAAAGCCGTTACAAAGGAGCAGTTCATGTTTGAGACGTTACGAAGACGTGGGAAAAAGGAGAAGTTATGGATGCGACCAAGTGGTGGTGGTGGTTATCGCTATAATGATCTTGCTCGATTTGGGGACGTTGGTTACAGGTAGCCCAGATCCACAGGATATGAAGCCACTTGGAATGAGGCACATGTTAAGGATAAATTTAGAAAGGAGAAGAGGGAAAGGAAACTCATAGCGTCGGTGACAGATGGTGTCCCGGACGAGCTCTGCTATAGGCATTCAAATAGTGAATACAATAAGAAGATTGGTGTTGTAATAAGGAAAGATGCAACCATTATTGGCGGCTTGCGTGAAGAGGTTGGTGCCAGGGTGGGATTTTAATTCTAGAATAATCTTGAATAGGGTTATGGTCGCGGGAGCACTGGGTTAACTCATTTGTTAATTGTCATTTTGGCTTGTGTATTTGACATTAGCCAAGTCAGAGTAAGTGTAGATTTGTTTTGGACCTTAGAAGGTCATTGTTGTGGTTAGGTGAATTAGTCATTAGGACTAAGATTCACCAAAGTTTAGTCATCATTGATAGTTTAGCTTTAATTATCCTTAGTAGCTTAAGATGGGATTGGAGTCTTAAATGTGTTCTAAACACATCAATGTTGTTTGAAAGATTCCATGAGGTAGTTAAGGGAGTTGGATGCTTGAAATCAAGGAGGTAGAGGTCCTAAGACTTAGGATGATGGCATAATGGTAAGTTGCAAAAAGTTGTTACAAAGTTGTCATGACAACATTTGCCATGTTGCATGCAACTCGGTTATCTTGGATCCCCTAAAAGATAGGAGTGGGGAATCGACCAACATACCCTAAAAAGATGGTAAATGGAATCTAAAGAGAGTGTGTGGCTCGAATTTCATGTGTAGATTTGTAATCAAGTTTTTGTGGTGATTGGAATAGTGAAGAACTTTGCAATTTTATGTGTTTTTACAAAATGTATTGAGTGACAGAGCTATTAAGTGAATTGCATGCATTGAGTTGACATTGGTTTTGTGTTCACAGGGAATTTCTAAGTGTTTCCCCTTCTGCAAGAAAGTTCATTTGAGTTAATTTGTTGTCTTGTGTAAATAAGTTAGAGTCTAGGGGTTTTACTGGTCCTGTCCTGACCAGTTTGTTTTTCTATGGCTCCCCCATGAAATCTAACCATGGGGTTTTCCTGAGAGTAGATGGAAATGTTAGGGGAGCCATTGGTCTATATATATGAGTGGTAGGAGTCCTGAAGAGTCAAGTAGTAGAGTGCATTAACAAACCCTAGGTGAGCTTAAGGTGCCCGGTTAGAGGTTTGACAATGAAGAACTGAATAATATAAGCAGGGGTTAGAAGTATAGTATGCAACAGGTAGGATTCTAGGTAGGATATGATCAAATATTCACATGCTAGAAGGATTCAGGTCCAGTCAATCCATTTGTGTGAGAGAGGAGCAAGAGAGTAGAAAAATCCTAGAGATTAGGTCTTTTAGCCCTATTTGCCCTATATTATAGGAGACCAGCGTACAGAGGAGTCAGGGGTCTGAAACCTTGTGAATCTTTTAGAAGATCAAAAAGTGTATCTGAATGTGAAATTGGTTTTCCAAGTTTTTTGGAAAGTTTGAGTAAGAAAGACAAAAAGGTCACTGCCAAGGGCTACAAGGAATTAGGCCTCATTAAGACAAAATCTTGGAATCGGTAAGAAGGTAGATTGAAGACCATCCAAGATGGATCCAGTTGGATGTACATGGAATGATCCTAACATGTTTGGCACCCCTACAATCAGTTCAAGATTTTGTGTGATGTTGGCACTTAGAGTCTTCTAAGTGTAGGAGAGAGTTTTCCCAGTATAAGTGGTGTTAGTCTTTCAAGGTGAAGCACAAGTGAGAAACTCTTGGAGAGGAGTTGGAATAGGACTTGGTTAATCATCCAATCCTAACAAGAACCTAGAAGATATCAGGTTCCAAGAAGAAGACAGGGAAAAGGTCTTTTAGCTAATTGTGCAAGCAAGCCTTGGAACACTCACATCACCAGGGGTGTCTATACCTGTGATAGGACCTAAAGGTCAGGGTGAAAGAGTCACCTAAGGGGTTCTCAAGAACAAGGACTCAGAGCATGGGACAGTGAGATTCCCATCCAACCCTTACCTATCAATCTCTTTGTGGGATTTGATTCAAACATCACTTGTTTATCATGGCATTCTTCAATATTCTTTGCAAAAATTTGTGGTCCCCCTTAGTGTGCAAGCAAATGATCTAGAAAATTTTCTTGAAGGTATGAATTCAACTAATTTGAACATTTATTTTCATTAAAGTGAGTCAACCCCTTTCAAACATAAAATAAAAATGATTCCTTGACGATAATGGTTATTATTAACAACACAAGGATTAGGCGTACCCTTATTGATAATGGTTCAAGACTTAATGTTTCTAGTGTTCATATATTAGAAAAAAATGGAGGAGATAAAGCCTTAACTCAACCTGATGCTTTTTGTTTCTATATTTTTGATAATGTGGGGAGACAACTACTTCATGTAATAACAGTAAACTAGTTAAAGTTGTTCCTATGGTATTGCAAGCTCCCATCCATGTAATTCTTGAAAATATTTTGTATATTCTTCTCTTGGGTAGACCATGAATTCATGAGATGAAAGGAGTGCGTTCAACACTTCATCATTTAATGAAATATACATATAACAATAAGGTTTACATTTTAAAAGCTGATCCTAACTCTAAAAAATATTTACAAATGTAGATAGGAACTCAGAGACCCTTTAGTACATTAATCACAACATCAAAGGTGGAACCATTACCAATTAAAGGCAACAATTATTTTCTTTAATTTCTATAAAAATCTATTAGAGGATGATTGGAGATCATTAGATTTCACACCTGGATTCATGGGTGAATACAAGATTTCACCACCAAAATCAGAAAAAGAGAAAGAAGTTGTAGTGGTAACAACACAACCTAGCCAAATATTTCACGATGAAAGTGATTATGAAAAATGACCTTATTTTAAAGAAATCTAAGGTATTTATGGAAGAGGTTATCAAATTTTGAAATAATTTGGCTACAATGGAAAAGGATGTGGAATAAAAGAACAAGGTATTTATATCCCCATAGAGCTAAACACACAAGAAACAACAAGGGTTCTTGGTTACAATCCTTCAAAGGATGTGAAAGAGTCAAAAATACCTTCACTCAATGTCAATGTCATCATAAAATATTCTACTAAAACAACTACCCATTTAGTTCATCTTGGGTTGATAGATACCACAAGTAATGATATGTCATTGGATTTTTAAAAATTGATGAATCCAGGTAGTGGAATTTTTGGGCATGTATGACACTTTTCCTAGCCATCATCATAATCATGGATTTCCCTATTGTCTAAATTCTAAAGGATAATTTGGGAAAGAAACTAAATTATGTGATGGTGAATAATATAAATCTGAATCAATTCCTAATGTTTCAAATCGTAATGTGTTACTTGTGGGAGACATCATAAACATACCAATGGACCCATATAATGATGAAAAAGTGCTTTCAATAGGAAAATGTCTTAATGATGATGAACAAGAAGAGCACAAAACATTGCTACATGATTTCCTTGAAATTTTTTCTTGGACTTATTTGGATATGTCAAGGACTAATCCTAAGATAGTCATACATAACATTGTTCTAGAAAATGATACTAAACCTATGAGAAAATAGATACACAAGATTCATGGTCCTAGTAGAAAAGGCTTGTTACCTACCCCACATCCTTTATCTAAGATTGAGTGTACTCTACCTACACTTTTGCAATTAGGATTCATTACTTTACTACTTGTGAGAGAAAGAAGAGATACTAAACAAAAGAATAAAAATATATCCTATTGTTTGTATCATAGACCATATGGACACATTATTGATTAATGTCATGTTTTGAAAAATAAATTGGAAGAATTTGATCCTTACAGTGATAAATTTGTTCGAATAATAGATTAAGATATATGAATTTTTCTTTGTTTCAAGTGGTAGTTGTAGTATCATATAATACCCATTACAATGAATGGAGGTATACAATAGGTTTTATGCAATCAAATTTCACTTTACAAGGAGCAACATGTCATAATTCATTTTAGATCATTTTTGTACCTACACTTGCAGGGAAAAGGTTGGATAGGCTTACATTAGGTGCATTCCTTACCACAAGGGATCCCTTTCTATCTCCTTAAAATATAGTTAGCATTTTAAGGGTCCCCCATGCATTGTTTACCTAAGAAATTGTCCCTTTTTAGTGTTGATACCATATAAATCCTAGAGAGAGTGGCATTTTTAATTAAAAGCATGGCCTACTTACTCTATGTTAGTGTCTCCCTTGTGGTGATATTAGGATTGATATTTCCCTCCTAAGAGGGCAACTTATCATGGCATATGATGTTCCCTTTGGTGGTAATACTACGACTTGTATTCCTTGTGGAACCCATCATATTGCATGGAAACCTAACATAACATAGCATTCTATCCAGTAGATCCATAAGGCTTATGAATGAATTAACATAACACAACTTTTTGGTCCTCACAATGGTTTTCTCTTGTCTAACATTCATTCAATGGATGACATTTGGTATTTGAAACAAATTTAAGACTGAGGTCTCTTTACCTTACCAACTCAAATCCTTTTATTACTAACTTCATGTTGTGTTTATATATGCTTTCTTGTGTTCGTTTCATGTTTGTAATATGTTTGTATTGTGTTCTACATTGTGTAGTGTTTTGTGTGTTATTTTGTGTGGCCTTTTTGCAATGTATGTTTTTTGTTGTCTTGTTGTATTACATACATTCATGTTCCCTTGTATTTATGTTGTCTTACCATAGGATCTTGTGTCCTAGGGGCTTTTTCACTCCCCCTAGATTCATTGTCATCCTATCTCTTCAACATTTGGACAATAAGCCTCTAGTTTCAATGTAAGTTCATACTCTTACTAAAGTGGGATCTAAATGGAGCATCGTAAATTGTCACCCTGAACAATTTCACACTATCTTTTGTTCCCTTCTAAGTAATTGGACCTAATTTTACATATAATGTCCTAAATTATGCATTTTGTCACCCATTTGGATGCTTACCAAGAAAACCCATTTACAAAATCAAATAAAAAATTAATATTTTTCTCCTGACACTTTAAATCCTACAAAATAGGGCCAATCCTAAGTCACCCTAAGAGACTTGATACCCCTATTTTACGTCTAAATTTTAATATGTTGGAGTTGGAATTTATTATTTGAATTTTAAATGTCAATTATTGGCTATCGAGATCTAATATTTGGGAAATTAAATTAAATGCCTATAAATACCTAATCATTTCACCATTTAAAAACTAATTGGAAAAAATTAGAAAAGGAAGAAGAAAGAGATCAAATTACATTCTGCTAAACTACATTTGAATTTGCAGGTCATCAAGCATATCTTCATATTTGATCAAGTTTCATTCAATGATTAGAGTTTGATGCCAGTAGAAGGACGTGATGGAATCTAAGTTTGGAAATTTCTCTTGGCCATTTTCTACAACCTAATGACTTTTTTTCAAAGTTTTCTCATCTTTAAGCTTCATTCCACTTATTTCCTAAGGCAAGGTATCATTGTGTTTTAGATTTAATAAGGGTATTTGACTTTCTCTTAGGTAGATCTTATCATTGTCATTTAGGAATCCTTTTCTAATGCACTTGAGGAGGGTTTTATGAATTTTAGCTCATTACAACATTATATGCAATCTAATAGAATAAACACTTTTACCAATCAATTTACTGGCTATTTATGGAGGTAGAAATACCAAATCAAGGGTTTGACTGGGGAAAACTCATACATAGCCAACCCCCCACCATTTTTTTCCTAGATTTATTTTAGGTTTGGATCCAAAGATGGAAAGTTGTAGAGAAGGAAATGGAAGAAAGATAGAGGGTTAAAGGACTACATTTTTACATCCAAAAAAAATCAAGTAGGACATAGTCACCCTAGGTGACTTAGTACTACCAAATTAGATTAAAATTTGCATGACAGGTGCATAAAATTTGTTATAGTTTCTCAATTGTTGAAAAGTTGGATTTACAAATTAGGTCATATAGTTTAAAATTAGGTCATATAGTTTAATTAGGTCAAGTAAAGAAATTCAATTCCAATTAATTTCCAAGGGATTAAAGGATCATATCCAAGGCTGATTGACTCACCTTCATGGTTGAAAGTCAATCTAATCCCCTTGTTGATTTGTATCCTAGTGTTCTTTGAAAAAGGATTGATGCTAGTGATCTATACATTAGACATAGGATCACTTTTTCAATTAAACAATCATCCATTCTTGGTGATGAAATTTTTTACTATGTATCTTCCATTCTTCACTCTCTATCCTTATTTGTTGCTAGTACTATGCATATTGCAGAAAGAAGTCAGGATCTCTCTAATCAATACTTTCTTCAACAACTAATAAACCTATTTTTTTAGTTCCTCATTCTCTACAAGATTCATCTAATGGGATACCTCATTTGAAAATTTTTCCCCTGGTACTAATTCCATCAGCTGACTTATATATTTTTCACTAGTGGCAATCCTTCATGTACATTATTTGATATAATGTCAAGAAACTCCTCCAATAGATCTTTTTTTTTTTTGGTATAACTTCATAGATTCTTCATTTTTTTCTCTTTTAATCAATGTACAACACATATTATTGTGTCACATACCATACAAAAATTTATTTCCATCAAGCAAACAAATTCTTGCATTACTACATACATTTTATTCCACCTCCTTTAAGGTCTTGAATTGGTGAACTCCATCCCGTGTCAAGGAATAATTGTTAGCATGACCATCATGTACTACACACAGATGAAACTACCATGTATTTCCTAAACATATATTACAAGCATCCATAGGAATTATGTCACACATCACCTCATCATGCTAATTCCCATTCTTGAACTTTACTAAGAATTGATCATTGATGAAAGCTATATGGTCCTTCCACAACCATGTAGTCACATATCGATGTGGATTTTTTCTCTTCTCAACCTAACATTTGATAACCATCTCTTACATTGCACAAGATCAATAGTACTACAACTATCAATGATAACATTATAATATTTACATTTATTTTGCATCTAGCATGGAATACAATTTTCCTTTGAACTAACTCTTTCTTCTCATTCAACAAGGCTTTTATTTTGACAAGAGATTGTCCTCTTCTTTCATCTTTAGAATGCTCAAGTTTCACATATTCATCTACATGTGCAACTCAAGTAAATTACCTTCAGGTATTCTATTTGTCCTTCATTGAATTTGTGGAAACTTGTATGCTCAATGTCCTCCATATTGGAAATAGGTTCCATGGAAGCCTCCTTTTTCAATTCCTCATATAGCTCTTCATCTTCCTCTTTTTTCACCATTATTTGGTCATTAAAGGATGGTTGGAATTGTCTCCTTTCTAGTTTTTATGGGTTCCAACTTCTTCATTCTTATTTTGATCTTCATTTCAACCTCCCTAGGATCTTCAAACAGTATTTCCACCACAACCTCTTCCTCTTTTCTTGCTTTCAAATCATTTTTTTAACTTCTCTTCTACCTTCATGAAAAATTGGTAGAAATATTATATAGTAGCTATTGTGAAAAATCTTAGCTCCTCTTCAAAACTTAGTCTCAACCCATTTATGTAACAAGCTACCTTCTTCTTGTTGGCCTCATAATGTCCTATTTTTGTTATGGCCTTGTAAAACTCCTCCATGTATTCTTTAAGAGACTTAAACCCTTGCTTCACTCTTTATATCTTCTTCAACAACTCTAACTCATAATAAACTAGAATAAATTACTTTATCTTATCCACAATTCAATCCCACTTTGTAATCTTTTATTTTCCTCTTCAATTTTTGTATAGTTGTACCTCCTTCCACCAAATATTGGTGTGACCTTTTAGTTTTGTTTTAGCAAACTTGAGCCATTTAGGATTTTCCACATCTTCATACTCAAAGTACTCCTCCATATCGTTGATCCAATCAATCAAGTTTTTTAGATTGATATTTCTAAAATAGGTAGAAACTTCTATTTTAGTTCTTTTTTGAATCTTTTAAATAGCCTTTACCAATATGATATTATATGGGTCTCTTGATACTTGTTTATGTTGTTTTGACTATGTTCCTTGTTCAATGTTATCTTCACTTTCTTCTCTTCTTCTAGGATCTAATCCTCTTTGTATGTTCTCTTAGAGTGCATTAATCTATCTTTAGAGGACTCTAAAACCCTCTTCTATAACAAGTACATTTCTCCCACCATAATTTCTTCATGAAAGAATTTTATCAAATTCACCTCACACCCACAATCAATTGTCTTGGTGCAAATTGCCCCACATTTGATGGTATGTTTATACACTCAATAACTCCTTCTCTAATACCACTTGATGAAGGGTTAATTCACACAAAACACAACAAAAAAATGTACACATGAAAATATGAATTATTTATTTTAAATATTACTATTTACAGAAAAAATGAAATGAAATAAAGGATCAAATCCTCAACATATTGCAATTGCAGCTTCATTTCCAAGTTTTCAAGAGCCTTTTTCCACTCTTTAGCTTCAAAATTGATTTTAATTCATGTCTTCCCTCCTTTTGTATTACTTACCACCATCCCATCATTATTGTGTTACTTGGAAATGCTAGAAAATATGTTATAAATAGCCCTGGACACCTCCAAGAAAATTTTGAAATTTGTGACTCTGAACCCCAAAAAATAGCTCAACTTTTTGGATTCATAACTTTTGATCCAAGAACTTGATTGAATCCATTTTTCATTAAATTGAAGTATTTAGACTACTCTATGATGTTCAAGGATAGAAAAATTCACTTGAAGCCTCAAAACTTAGTTTTAATAATGTTTCTAAGTTTTTCAATATAACATAAATAATTAATATCTTCAATTCCATAAATAATCTTGGCTTGAAACTTACCTACAATGTGCAGTTTACCAATATGAAGCTTTGGGGAAAATTTGAATTCACATATGCTCATATTCAAACTTACTAAAACTACAAACCATACTATTTTTAACCGTTCTGAAAATTTGATATTTTTTAAAACTATTCTTTAGGACTTTAAAGGAAATATGCTTCACAAGTATTCACCAAAAAAAATAAAAATCAAAACAAAACAATTTTTTGGGTGATGCAAGATTTCTCTTACACCTTGCTCCTACATCAAGTAGTCTACCCATCTTGGACAAGATCATTATTGTGATTCTAACACTTAACAAAATCATTGGCATATTCATGTCCCCATCATTCAAAATTTGAGCTCATGCATTCCAAAGCTAGTAATGGTGGGATCTATTTGGTACCTATTAGTGTGGGTGATGAAAATTAAAAATTACTTGTTGAGGGATATGTATTTAAATACATCTTGCAAAGACATTAGTGGATCATCAAATGGTCAAATATTTATGGACTAGAAATCACAAAAACATTTAAATAATTTATCCTTTTGTAAGTAAATCAATCATCAATCATCCTATGTTACAATAAACAATAATCAATCTATCATTAATTATCAAGTGTTTCATTATCAAAGCACACACTAAGTAATTTATCTAAGACTGTCACTCACCGACTTACTTTAGCAATCAAAAAGAGAACAATGGTATTCATTGCCACTTATATTGGCGTCCATTGACACCTTCTTAACTCCCTTTCTTTTACTATCAATTCGATCTAAGGGCTTGACTTCTGAATAAGAAAGCATTCCACTTTGAAATCATTGCATAATAGGCCACACAATGCTCTTTAGCACCACCAAATTTTACCCTACTTCATATATAATTTAGTGAATAGATATTATAGTTTCAAAGATCAAACTTTGTTTAAGATGAAACCACATAAATTTGAATGAAATTATATCTTAAAAATGAGATTGTTATCAGATTATATCCCATAAACGTAATTTCATTTAAACACTCTAATTCTAATTATTTAATTAGAATTTACTTTTTTATTTTTGATCATCTTAATATCTTGATTTTGTCTTCCTTAAATTACGGGTCGTTAGTCGTGAATGCATTTTTATTACAGGTCATGAGATGTGAATCACTGGTCACGTGTCACTTTCATCTCTTTCTTCATTTCTACAGTTCAAGTAGAAGAAAAGCGGAAAAAAAATCAGAAACTTCATAGAAGAAACGCCTATTTTGTCAAGGAAAGGAAGTGGAAGACAAGAAGATCACGGTGGAAGAAACGCGGAGTCATCTTGGAGCTGTCGAGTGGAGCTGTCGAGTGGAGCCGGCCACTTGCGAGACAAAGTCTGCGCTGGCACATGGCGAAGAAGAAAAAGAGGGGAAAAAAAGGGTCAATTTTAAATCATGTCAATTTTAATTTTAAATCATGTCAGTTTTAATTTCTACGTATTCTTGACTAGGCTGATAAAGTTTCTCACACGCACCAGAAAGTTAGCGTGGTAACTGTTGTTTTTCAAGCAAAATGTTAGACAATAATTAAAGCTATCGAACTCTGATTATAAAGTAAGGAATCTTTTGTTTTTGCCGGCCACCTGCGGGACAAAGTCTAGGCCGGTAAATGGTTAAGAAGAAAATTGGGGAAAATGGGAGGGAAGGGAGTTTAACTTTACAATACGACTGTCATTCACGGAGGTCATCTTCATCCACGTCAGTTTTAATTTCTATGTATTGTTGACTAGGCTGATAAAGTCTCTTGGCTGATAGCTGTTCTCACACTTTCAAGAAAAAGTGCGGAGGTTACAATAGGCAGACGCGTTTATTTCAATGATATTTAAATTTAAAAATAAAAGACAAAGTTGCGGAAAATTAGCCAATAACTATTAACTATTAACAAGTAGAATTTAAGCTGTGATAGCTGTGATTATAAGTTTTAATTAGAGTGTTTTCAAATGTGACGGGTAGTTTAAGTGTTAGGTAATTATGAATGGGACCACACATTAGAGTCCTGATTGGAAAGTGCATTGGAAAATGGGATTATTAAAATTAAGGAGCCGTGAAGAATGGATTGGAAAGTGAAGGTCTCACAATAAAGTGGTAGTCATGTGAAGAAAATCATCATAGCTATATGAAGAATGGATTGAAGAGTAGGATCGTCACAATAAAGTAGTTATATCAAGAATCGATTGAAGAATGAGACATCAAAATAAAGTAGTTGAATTGTGTGAAGAATGGAATGGAGAATGAGACCATCACAATGAAGTAGAGTCACTGGAAGAGTGGATTGGAGAGTGGGACTCTAGAATATATGGGATTTAAGATCTATCTTTATGTGAAAGCAACCTTGTACTTCACAAGAACAATTTAACACTTTATATACTATTGTATCTCACTTGCCTCTATCTCTATATCTAGGTTCTTGTAATTACTAACAATGTTTACAATTTACACCCTTTGGGAATTTAAATATTTTACAAACAATCAAAGGATATCCAGTCCATATAAAGTAATGGACCACTTTTAAATTTTCCTATCTTTGACACTCCATTAAAACTCACAAAATAATGAGAAGCATACAATGAGCAGAATCCATCACAAAATTTGAGATAATTATGAATTAAAATTTAGGTAAGAAGCTATTTTCAAAACATAAAGGTAAGAGAAAGAGAGCAAAGTAAGAGATTCCACCTATTATAATTATGTAGAGTAAACATCTAACAAAATTGATGGCTCAATGAGTACACTCTACTTAGATGTGGACAAATATAAAAGGTGCTCTAAATACATAGACAAATGTAAAGGACTATGCTAACTAAATGGGAAATTACCCCATCTAAAAACAAATGAGATGTCAAAAGGTCAAATCATTCTAATACTATTAGATTTAACTCTATAGATAGCATGGAATAAAGACTGTCTCAATGTAGTAAAACTCTATTTGGTATTGTGAAGTGATCATAACTATCATGGTTGTTGTAAGATTAGAAATTCCCTCCTTTGCAACTCCATATGAGTTTTTACACTCATTCTAGTGCTCATACCCTTTGTATATTTAAGATATTTTTTATTCATTTTAATGTCTTTAATGATCACAAAAGGACCCCACAAGAACCCTAAACTCAAGAAATCATGCCCAAACTCCCTAGAAAGTTTCAAGATCAAATATATCATAATTCAACCCAAGCATTCTTGGGCACTCTAGCCCTCAAAATGTAGCACACTCTAGTGCTAGGATCCCTATTAAATTTTGTAAATGATAGATTTCCTTCTCTTTTATGTTTTATTGTTTCTAACATTCATTTGTCCAAAAACATGGTAGTGAATGATATAAAGATGGTATTATTTCCTCTAAAATATAATAAATATCTTCAACGTAAGAATAGAAAACATAACATCTGTACCTCTCTCATTCACAAGAAGCATATATATAATATGTATAGTTATCAAAACTTTCCCCTTAAAATACATGAAGAACTAAATGTAAAATTGTTGGATTCTGCAAATTTCCAATAATTTGAAACTTCTCAATAATTGCCTCATTTTAAAAAAATTATTAAATGTAGATTGGATGCCTCGATAGATTCATTTTTTTAAATAACAACTATTTATAATTTATGTTAAAAAATATTGCTCCACACAACTTGACAGGTAGATTAGATTTATGATTATAGTGATTTCAACTGATTTGCAAGGCGGATTTGGACTCATAACCACATATGGTGATGGTGGAGGAAGCTTATCATGACTTGTTGCTTAAGTTCATAACGCCTTGAAATTATGTTTCTTACATGAACACACAATGTGAGACTAGGGATATTTCTAAATTTTGTTTTCCATGTTTTTTATAGTTTTATTTATATCGTTGGCCTGTCAAGATTTTGGATCAGGCTATAAATGGACTTCATCTCCAATAATTTTCTTTATGGCCTGGATATACAATGCTTCAAACTGCATGTCAGGTGGCTATAACCAATCTTTACTTATTAAACAGATTTTTCTTTTTTAGAGAAGTTCGTGACTGACCTGACAGTGATTACTAATGAATGACATGGAATATTTTCAGCTACTAGTCCAATGAATGCTTAAGATTTTATAGTTTAGTCCCTAAATATGTTCAAAACTTAGAAGTGATAAAGTTACATGAGAATAACGCCCATATCATTTGATTAATTATTTTTCACTTAGGAGCATAAACACAAAAAATCACAGGAATGATATATTGAAGTGTAATTGATAAAGGTAAAATTAATAAAGTAAGTAAAAATTATTTATTATCAATGTTTGGACAATCATGATTGCACCTCCAATTATCCACTATTTATAGAAAGAATTATTGAGAGAGAAGAACGAACACCTAAATGATGAATTGAAAATTTTTAAGGGATTAGCAACCAAGGAATTTTGTAGCAGTTGCTTCTATTTGGTTGACTCAATATAACTACCTATCAATAATTAACAAGAACATTATGAGTGTTTAAAATGAATCCCTAAATAGAGGTGGTCATGGGTGATCTATTGCACATGGACCAATCTCTGTATACCTTTAATTCATGTATATATATTGTGTGTTGTCGACTTTAAGTAATAAAGCCCACCTTAAGTAAATGTGGCATGGATTAACGCAAGAAAACTTTGAGTAGTAAAAGTTTTCTACCTATTGGTATAATATTTTATGCATCCTGGATATGTTATACCTTAATTGTGATGCTACGCCTATTTATTAAGTTCACATAAGATAAGATGAACACTTAATTATTCTCTCCTAGGTAGCTAAAAATGACGCACATGTACACCTTGATTTGAGACTATCTCATCGATCATTGATTGATGGTATTTAGGTGTCACCTCTATTTAGTCAAGGTAACCTTTGGTTCAATTGGAATATAAGTTAACCTAATTGAGAGTTATTGAGACTTAACTCATACCTCTTGAACTTTTCATCACCTTGATTCATGAATCTAATAGGCCTCTATATGTATCCTCATCTAGCTTATAAATCAATTCATGCTAATGCGAATATTTTTCTTTAGCATTTAATTTTTGTCTTATCAAACTAACTCTATTTCTTTATTTTTATTTTGAAATCATCTATATAATAATAGTTTCATAGTTTCTATCCCTTGCACTAGTATTTTGGTTATCATTTACGTTAGTCAAAAAATAGTGTACAAACACCAATTCGAAGATACTTAATATCTAACTAGAAAGAACATTCCAAAAAATGAGCCACATCCCCTACTAAAACTATAAATAGATAGAAAGAAGTGCTCACTGGTAGTATAGAGTAGAATAGAATGAATTATGATATGATAATGCATAGAGTATTGACTATAATAGAGATATAAGGAGTGTAATGAATGATTATTGATATTATAATGAATATAAAGAACTATGGTTAAATGATTGAGGTAAGCCCCTATACAACACAACCCTTTCTCTCCTCTCTTTCTTATAGGTGGTAGATTTAAAGTGGATTTAGAGAATATTGAAGACATAATTGCAAGATAAAGTATTGAAGCCTATTCACTGATAAAATTAGGGCAAGATCAATTATTTATCAACAGAAGAAATTTTGAAGCTGAACCTTGTAAAAAAGAGCCTACAGACTGTGACTTTCGGGTAAATGCACGAAGTTGAGTCCATGAAACGTGGAAGTTTTTTTCCTTAGCCAAAAAATTGAAATCGTCATCAAACAAATGGGATCCCGATTTAATAAACGGGATCCTGATTTTTAAAAAGCGGGATTCCGTTATGGTTCGGGATCCCGAGCCTGAGACCAAACGGGATCCCGTTTCCCGTCGGACTCCGAACCAACGAGGGCGGAAAAGGATCCCGATTTTTAATAAACAGGATCCCGATTTGAAAAATACGGGATCCCGATTTATACAGAACGGGATCCCGAGTTATATAAATCGGGATCCCGTTTTATACTATTTTTTTTTTCTTAAAACAGTAGTTTTCACTTCTGCGAACGGGACCCCGAGTTGCCTGGCGACAGAGACATCAACACCAGCTATAGGTAGACCACTTCTTCACTTTTTTTAGTTTGAATTGAAATTTTAAAAGAAATACGTTAATTTACATGTTTTTTTTTCAATTTATGTCACATTTTAATCCTTTTTTTAATTGTTATATTATAATTCAATAGTTGTCAAATTAGATGAAAATTTGCAATGAAATTTAAACATTTTTTTATAAAATTGAGAAAAAAAACATTGAATTGTGTGTTAGAAACAAATTTTAACTTTTAAATCTTAAATTGATCGATTAAACCCAAAAAAAATTGATTTTGAAAACCCTAATTGAAACAAAACAAAAAAATTTGCATTTCAAAACCCTAGAGATCGAAATGAAATAAAACATCAGATTTACAAATCCAAATCGAACTTTTTGAAACCATAAATTCAAATCAAACGAAAAAAATTGAATTTCAAAACCCTAGTTCAAATTGAAACGAAAAAAATTCATTAAAAACCCTAATTGTTTAAAACTGAAACCCTAAATTGAATTGGAACAAAAAAAATTGTTAAAACCCTAAGTTTGCTAAACCCTAGACCCTAAACTGTAAAATCTAAACCCATAATACTAAAGCATTTGAAATTTATGAACCCTAGACCCTAATCTTTCATTGGACATACCTAAAATTATGTAGGTTCAATATCAAGAATGGGTCTATTTGGTAGATTTATGAAAACTATTTTGAATATCTAGAATGCCATAAAAGTATAATTATAGCAATTCCAATTGGAAACACTTCTAGATACATATATATCCTAGATAATAATCCACCTATCCTCAATCATAATGGAAAATGAAAGAGAACTAATTGGTCATAATATGACCAACAAACACACAACATAAGAACAAGAATAGGACAAAAAATCTAACCACTACCAACCATTTTTTGCATGTTGCTAGTTTCCTACCACACCTTATATAAGAAATAAACCTTGTCTTCAAAAGTGGCCTCCTTGAGTTCTCCAATTTGGGATCTTGGGTCTTGAACATTTTTCATAGTTTTGACTCTAGTTCTTTTGGTAGGGCCCTCATGAGAAGTATCTCCTTTTATTTTTTGAACTTTATCCTATAGTACACAAAGACAGGTGGCAATGTTTTTAATTGTCCACTTGTATTATTTCGTGCAAGCCTTTCTATATTCTTAGTCCTACATGGTGCATTGACCCTTGAAAAGAGACTTTAAATCAAACCAATAGGTTTATTGCATGGATATGTGTGCCCACTCATTCTTCCTCGTATTGTATTATCTTATTAATTTTTATCTTCTTATACTTATATCTTCCCAAGGTCTCTCTAGAAATGGTAACAATTGACACAAACCAATATTTTGACTTCCCCCTTTATAACTTGATAAGTCTCGCAACCTTGAATAAATTTTCTTATTTTATTTATATTTATGACCAAAAATGGTTGTCACTCACTAATAATAGACTTATCTACTCTCAAATGACATGCTAATATATAATTATGCTTCTCCTTGATCAATTCTCCCTCATTGAGCTTCTAAGAATTCATAAATAACTACCCGTAAAAATAACATCTAATTTTGAATAAAATAATCAAGTCACTTCTATCTATATTTACTAGTTCATTAAATTCTTTCCATGCCTCCATATATTTAGGACTAGCTTCATACAAATGTTTCAACTCTTCAAATCCAACTACCTCTATTATCATCTCTATTAACAAATTTTGTCTCCTACTTATTACATCAACTACCTTATTTGAATTTCCACTTCTATGCTATAGTGCAAAAGTATAACAACACTTATCATGCATTTGCTATGTACTATTGTTATGGTGATGTTCTATTTTTAAAAATATTTTGATTGTGTTTTATTGAGTTTTGTCCATGGTAATTTTCTAGGTAGTATAAAAATTAAAAAAATGCACTCATTTCATTTCGTATGTAACCCTGTAGATGGGTTGAGTGGATGAATAAGGGGAAGAGTAATCAAATTCTCATTCAATAGGGTTTGAAGCACATAAGCTAGAGTTCCACTCAATTTTGTAAATCTCCTAGTTGTTTGATGCTTAAAAGAAACAACATTAGAAGTAGTATGAATATGATTAGTGTTATTTTAGATTCTTTCTTATGATTACCCTTTTTAACTTGGAAGGGTAAGAAGGTATATAATTTATATGTGAGGACACACATTTCAAACCATTAGAAATAAGTAATTTGTTTTTTTCATCTTTGACATGAGCACAAAAATTCATGAAAGAAGCATAATTGTAAAAAAATCACTATCACATATATAGTGGATAGTAAACCCTTATAAAAAAATCCCTTGCAATTTGTAATTAGGAAGTTGATGTTTCATTTTAGCACAAATTAATTTAAATCAAACATAGATAATCATCAATATGCTCATTAGATCCTTGGGAACACTCTAATAAATTTGAAACAATAGGTTTGAAGTCCATAATCTTGTGGAAATGGCCAAGCAATGTTGTAGCTCTAATTGATCAAAATAATGAATGGAGCCAAGAGGCAATGAGTAGAACCACTGAATAACATAGACACAGAGTGAGAAAATAAATTAGCCAAGGATAACTTCTACACTAGTGCATCTAGAGTAGAGGTGGGGATGGTGATAGTAGTAGTAGCATGGGTGACAATGGAATGACCATAAAGGCAATGAGAAATAAGAGGCAATGATACAACATAGACAAATTATAAACAACACTTTAAGGTGAGGAAGGTCAAACATTAACACAATTAGAGGAGGGGATAACACTAGGAGTAGAGCACTAGTAGGCACACAAGAAGGAATGGAACTAGTGGGATTAGAGATAAGTGGTTCACTTGTAGACGAAGAGGTGGAAATGGTACTAGAGGAACATAAGAGATGGGGGTCACACTAGAAGTGACAACAAGAGATGTAGGCATTATGAGAGGATCTACCTCAAGATGAGAGGATGAAGGGAAAATGAAAGAGCAAGATTGAGTGGGTTGCAATGAGAAGATGCACCTTGCAAAAAAGAAGAGGTGATCATAGTACCAATGTCATGAAGAATCTATGTATGTAAAGAGCTTTGAGCAACCAATTATAAACAAATGTAGATAATTATGTTGAAGAAGTGACATTAACAAGCTCTCCAACAAGTAATTTTTTACTAAAAAAAAGATTTTACTTATCCACATGTATATCATGATTATAATTAGATAACTCATTATAGTTAACCTTAATGAACCTTAATAAAAATCTCTTTATTGACAAAAATAATAAACGATTTAAAAATTTCATTACCTTATGCCATGTAATTGTTTCCTAGGATCTTGCAGCATGTAGATCCCCTTAAGCTATCCTATTACCTTAAACCCTAAACTCTAAAGTCTAAACCCTAAACCCTAAAGCCATCATTTTTTCTTTAAAGGCTCTTAATGAAATTTGGTTGCCTTCGGCAACTTCACCAAATTTTATTCATTTGAGCCATGCCATTTTCTCCTAGGACCTCACTAGACGTAAATCCCCTTAAGCCATCCTGTCACCCTAAATCGTAATTCAATTTTCTTAAGGGGTTGACAATATGACATTTCTTAAGGGGATTAAAGAAGTTCTTAAAATTTGGTGATCAAAGTTGCCCAAGGCCCAACCAAATTTAACAATAATAAGATCCTGCAAGATTATACAATATCAATTTAGTTAATTGTATTTTCATTCAAATAACATGTGCCTTAGACATATAAATGAGGCTTACATATAATTTTATCATTTGTATTCAATTATTTAAGGCCATTTATATTGAATGGTTTAACTTGGTATTTCCTAAACATGTATCTTACATCTTGAAATTACAAATCTAATGCAGGTTCACTCATATCTTGAAGATCTCATGGATCCATTCAATAATATTCGCAATCCACCTCCACGCCATCCATCTCCAACACCTTCACCTCCACCTCCGCCCACTCCACCTCGTAACCCCCCACCTCCACCACCTGAAATCAATGAGCATGCTCGTTTGCAAGCACAAATCAATGCTTCTGCTAGAACCATCCAAGATCAAATCAACATTATTCAAAATGAAGAATGTGTCGCACCTCCTGTGAGGATGTTTGCATCTAGGATGCAAACCCTTGTTGATGCTGTCAGGCTATGGATGGGATCATAGATGAGCATCGACAATGGCTAGAGGAGAGGAGAACTCCTAATTTTGAAAAGGAAAACACAAAGAAATGAATATCTATGCAGTAGAGAGCCATAATAGTTTATAAATTAAAACAATGATCTTAAATAGTTATGAATTTATAAATTTGGTGAACGATGGATATTTTGTGTGATGAATTTATAAATTTGGTTCCAAATGGATATTTTTAGTGACATGAATTTATGATTTTGGTTGTATATGGATATTTTTAGTGACATGGATTTGTGAAGTTGGTGGAATTTATGAACTTATAATGAATAGTATATAATAGTATATATTTAATGACTATCTATTAGATCATGATTTCTCCTGCTGAAAAATTGTGTGTGTTAAAGACATAAAATGAGATTTTGTGAATGTTTCAAGTTTATTGTTTAGTATGTATGTGCATGTATTAAAAATTTGCATAATAGTTCTTAAATTTTGAAATTTGTATATGTATGTATGTATAGTTTAGTTTAATGATTTGTACGCATGCAAATTATGTATCATATTTTTTATTTTAAATGTACATGTACATACATTTAATTTTTAATTTTGTATGGACATGCTCTTGAGTTGAACAATCAATGTATATATATGTGCATTTCAATTAAATATATGAGCTTAATATATATGTTGCTCATCCTATTTCAATTAAATATATGATCTTAATTTTTGTATGCGCATGGGTCCTATTTTGTATGATTTTAAATGCAGGTGAACATTATATCAAGCATATATCATGGATGATTTTAACATTGATGATATCATCAATCCACCACCTGAGCCACAGCCAGATCCGCCTCCCTCCCCCCCTCGACCTCCTTCCCCACCTCCACCTCCACCTCCACCTCCACCTCCACCTCCACCTCCACCTTATATGCCACCTCCAGCACCTATGGCATCTGATGAGGCTCGCTTGAGAGCACGTATAAATGATCAAGTTGCATCCTTACAGACACAAATCAATGCTATGCAGAGTCAAGCATTGATTGCACCACATGTGAGACATTTTGCATTTGTAATGCAAAACGTTGTTGATTCCATTAGGATGATCGATTCTGATCTTGATAGGCATCGACGAGAGAGAGAACAAATGAGACAATTTTATTCTGATGGTCTCTCTTATAAACAAATATTAGACCTTAAAATAACAAAAGCCCATCTAGCCCCTACTACCCTCGTTCTTGACAACCCATTCCACCCAACAAATCTAGAATATCCATGGGTGGTGCGACATCCACGATGATTGCACATTTTTGGGATCGATGGTATATGGTTTTTGATAGTCCCCACATGCTAATTAGAGTGCCCATTGTATTTTTTGAGAAAACTATATGTAGAGTTTTGGGGCAAAATCCAATTATTTTGATTTTAGATCATTTCAGGGTGTTGGTGGTGCCACAATAGAGATTAGGGGCAAGGGTTGATCCCCGGCCCCGTGCATGCACAACCCCTTGTTGTTGCTCCTGGTCCTCCCATTCCTACACCTGTACATCATCAAGCTCTGGTATCAACATTAGGTTCCCTTAGTACACTCGCAGGAGACCTTGATCAGCACGCTTCTGCGATAGTGAGTGGGGAGCATAGAGACGATGATGATGATGGAAGAGTTTTTTATGGAGCTGGTCCGAGTACTGCTCCAGGAGTGTCGAGACCCGTCCCCCATATATGTACTAGTTGTCATCAAGTGTGTTATGGACCTGATCAGGCTACACCTAGTTCAGGTGGACGGGGAGATTCTGGTGGTTCATCTGGTCGCATCAGTTCATTTGTAGAGTTCCTCGTAGTAGAACATCACCCTAAGGACACTACGACATAGGTATAAATATGCATCTAGATGTATGAACTCATTTTATAATATTTTGTATGGTTGTATATATCAAAGAAAAGTTTGCAATACATTTTAACAATCAATTTTTTTGGTGTACAGATGACACTTTCGATGCAAGGGCAATCATCTGTACGACGAGTACATATATCGACACCGGTCATACTTGGCAACCCTTATGGGGTATTTTGATTTCATTTTTTAAAATTATATATGAAATCATAAATTATTTAACTTGAGTTTTAAATTTATAATTGAATCACATATATGTTTCAAATATTCATGTTGGTTTAGGTGAGTCAATCGGCATCCACGTCGATTCCTCCTGAGGGATTGTCAAGCACTCCTCCACTATCGAGCGACATAGATCATGGGTAGGTACATTCATATTGTAAATTTGTTTAAAGTTTACATTAGTATAGTTACAATTTTATGAGTTTTGAATTCACTAGATATATGAAACACATGCATGTACACTTGTAAATATTATAAGCATTAAATGTCTATGTACATGTATGTCTAGGTTGATACCACAATAAGAATGGGCATTGGAAAAACATTTGATGTTGCAGTTACTCGTGAGGCCACTGATTTCCAGGTTGTTTACAAAACTTTCTAAAAAAATGTGCAAACTTGAATATATATGTATATATTAACCTAATTGAATTGTACATGCTTTAATTTTGATCTTGTAGGACTTTGTTGGTGCAACTTTCAGCCCTAACCCAGACATAGTTACACCACGAGGAGGACATGTAGGCTGAGGCCTCGAGATGAAATGGTAATTTTATTTTTTATTATATTTAAGTGAATTATAAATTTTAAATTGAATATATACATATTAATATGATATTTTCACATATTCTTTTTCTTTTATAGCATGAGACACATCCACGTAGTTGAGCATATGCGAGGGCAGGTCACGGAGAAAAGCCTAGTGCACAACCTCGAGAATACGGTATGTAATTAAAATATGATAAATTCTGAATTAAATTGAATAAAAAAATAATAGTTGTAGAGTTGTACATCTAATTTCGAATTTCTTTGTCTTGTTTATGTAGACTAATTTAGAGAATTTAGAGGTTTCTTCAGGCGCACCAGAGCATCCAGATGTAGATATGGTGGTAATTTAATTTTATGATGGATTATAAATGAAATTGTCATTAAATCATTTTTTATTGTCTTACAGCTAATTTCATCTTTCTCTTATGTATAGAGTGTTTCAGGTCATCCACATAGTCCGCATGGTGTGAAGAGGTCTCTTGATTATAGAGACAGTACATGACCTACAAACATGTGATTTTATGTGTTTTATATTTCTTGTAACTTATCATGTACTCTGTTGGACTTTATTTCATGTGTGCTTAATATATTGGTTTCATACACTTAATATGTTACATAAATTATGGACTTTATTATTGTTTGAAATTTTAATTTATGCATGTACATTTATGCATTTTATGTTCATAGTCAAGACATTAATATGGGACATTAATGTGAAATTTCTTGAAGACTTCATAATTGTAGAATAATTTTAGGTTTATCTTCTTTTCAATGAACAAGAAGATATTTTTCAACCTCTAATGTATTAATTTTAATTTTATGAGAGAAAATTTATGTGGACTTACCTACTTATTTAGTTCTATAAATTGAATTTTACCTCATTGTTGAATTGCACTTGATTTACTATGCCTTGTGAATATCATGGATATCACCATTCTTTGTTATTTTCTTCTTTAATTTTCCTTAACTAAATTGAAAAATAAAGTCATTGCTCTAAACTCTTAAGCAAATAAAATTCTTTATAGTGAAAAAATCTAACAAGGTATTGATATAATTAGCTAATGTACATATTTATAAAATGACACCATTAGTTTCTCACTAGTAATGGAAAAAGTGAACCTACTAAAAATTAAGGAAGAAGTGAAATCATTATTAGAAAAAATATAAATTATGATAACATAGAGATGTGTATGTAAAACAATTGTAACCATTAGAACAGTGAATCGTGAGTGTACATGATAAATTTTAAAAATGATGAATATGGAGCTCAATCCAGCAGGAAAATTAATTTCATCGTTAACCCCCACATTTAGAATATCATGATTGTGTGTGGTGTATGAAAAATGAATAAAAGTCTTGCCTCCATGTGTCAATAACAAGAAAAAAAATAGAATATCACATAAATTATGATAACATGAGAATGTGTATATGTAAAATGATTGTAACCATTAGGTGATGAATATGTAGTGTACACACATGATAAATTTTAAAAATGATGAATATGGAGCTCAATCCAAAGGAAAATTAATTTCATCATTGTTTCCCCCATTTAGAATATCATGATTGTGTGTTGTGTATGAAAAATGAATAAAAGTCTTGTCTCCATGTGTCAATAACAAGAAAAAAAAAGAATATCACATAAACTATGTACATAAGAAATAGAAATATGACCCACAAAATTTTCTTTGTGAATTAAGGTTAGGGTTATAGGATAAAACTTTGGGTAAAGGTTAGGATTAGGAGACAACTAGAGTTAGGGTTAGGTTTCAATTAGGGTCAGATACAACAAGGCTTAGGGATAGGATTAATTTTAGGATAGGGTAAGGGTTCATCTAACACTAATTTATAAGTTGTCAAAACAAATAATGACATCTTAAGGGGGTGTCTAAAGGGGTCATAATAGAACATGTTAATTAAGGGGACGTCTAAAGAGGTCATAATAGAATGTCTTAAGGGGATGTCTTAAGGGGTCTTAAGGGGATGTCTAAAGGGACTCAACATAGCGTGTTCAAATTAAGGGGATGTCTTAAAGAGTCTTAAGAGGGATGTCTAAAGGGGTCATAATAGAACATGTTATTTGAGGATGTCTAAATGGGTCATAATAGAGCGTCTTAGGGGATATCTTAAGGGGGTTAGAATATGTCTTAAGGGATGTCTAAAGAAAGGGGTCATAATAGATCGTGTTAATTAGGGGATGTCTTCACAGAATGTGAGGGGATGTCTAAAGGGTCATAATATAACATATTAATTTAAGGGGATGTCTAAATGGGTCATAATAGAATGTCTTAAGGGGATGTATTAAGGGGTTATAATATGTCTTAAGGGGATATCTAAAGGGGTCATAATAGAATGTGTTAATTAAGGGGATGTCTTAAGGGGTCTTAAGGGGATGTCTAAAGGGATCATAATAGAACATGTTAATTAAGGGGATATATAAAAGGGTCATAATAGAACAATAATGTATGCATGATATTTAGTGATTATAGAATTAGACATAAAGTTTCAAAGTAGGAAAACATGCACATTTAACAAAAAAAATATATAGAATATATATTTGATACATAGAAGTACATAGAGTATGTTTAGTTCTGTAAGTATGTACATATATGTCATCTCAAAACAATGTTTACAAAATTTAGATATGCCATCTCAAGAAAATCTCAAACTCGTGCCTAGAATGTGGTAGGTCTTCACACCACCTGATATATAAAAGGTACAAGCAATATCAATGAAATCATCAAAGCATACATATTTTAATTTATATAAAACTATCTATATGTACATAACTCAAGTACCTGCATTTAAAAGTATTCGAGGTTGAATGCAGGCATCCTCTCCTTTTTGTTTTAAAGTATGAGATCAATGCAATGATGGCTTTAGGATACAAAAAATGACAACAAATCAATTTTAACTATTTATGTCCAAGCAATATCAATATGTAATAAAAACATGTATTTAAATATAGTTTAACTAATAATTACCTGTTTTTACCAAGTATTCCATGTTGTCTAGGTTGAATTTGCATAGACTAGATCCTTTTGTGATTATGCCTTAAGGATATATAAAAGAACAATTTAAATCAATTTCAACTAATAACACACTTGACCAATGTCGAAACATGTATTTAATGTATTTAAAAGGACAAAATAAAACCAAAACTATATTTACCTGTATTTACTTAGTCCATTGTACCATCTGCATCCTCTCTCTTTTGCAATGCATCTATGATTGCCTCATGCTCTTCCATAGAAATTGACCATAGTAATTTTTTTGAAGGTCTTCCACGATAGCGCTCTAGTTTAATATTTGTTGCCACCACCAAATGTGAATAGTGCATAATCTTTTTATGTGTTTCATAGTCTTCGAATGCAGGTAGACCATTCTTTCTTCTCAAGTATTTTCATAGCCAAGTGACAACAACCACCACCGAGCCTATTGGAAAACATGTTCAAAAACCACCATCAAATAACTTCTCAAAATTTACTTAAGGGGATCAAAGACTTGTTCTAAAAAATTGCTTAAGGGGATCTAAAACTTGTTATCAAAATTTGCTTAAGGAGGTTTCTTAAGGGGATCACTGTACTTGTTGGATAATGAAAGCCATCATCATCTTCTTGAGGTGTTATCAACTTATGTTTAGTTTCCACACAACGACCCGACAAATATTATGTTTGCTCTTCATTTCCCTCGGGTGCAATACTTGCATACACATGTCCTGCCAACAAAATTCGATTTAATAGCTTGTGCATATCCATATAACTAATTTAGTATTAAAAAATAACTTAATAAAGCAAAATAAAATGAAATAAATTAAATTAAAATTACCTTCTTGTACAAGGTCTGAAACATGATCATAATCTTAGGATGCAAACAATTGATCATTTTCTTCAATAGTTATTTCATATTGATTATGTCTTCTATAGGTGTCAGCGATCTTCTTTGCCCTTCAATTTCGCCCATTCCTATATTTTCACAAGCTTCCCAATTTCTGAGATACAAAATGGAAAAAAACATGCAAGCTCCTTGTCCAAATAGTCACATGTGCTTGCTGTGGCACTCCTAAATGAATGCCATTTAGTAAGATCCACTAATTGTCTCTAATCAACTCTAGATACAATGTTTCTTCTTCCACCAACCAAAAGAATCGATGAACTATAGAGTAATGCTGGGCTAGAGTGCAGAGATAATTTTCTATTACACCAATCCACAATCTCATGTGCATTTTTAAATTATACTGAATCCTCAATTTTAATTGTTCTCTAGAAAGAATTCTTTTGACACAGCACCAGCTCCATCATGTTCTCCTTTACCATGCCCGGCTTCAAAAAAACTCCATATATGTTGGACATTAGTTCCTTGTAGACCTACTTAACCAATAGAACATTCTAGCATTTTTGAACCACCCCGTACAATTATCTGACCATATGAGGTGTTCTTTCATATGGATTCCTCTTTCTTTTAAATTTCTATAAAATATACTAAAACAATATTGAACAAACTCGGATGAGTGTAACCGATTGTCACTCAAATAAAAATGATACTCCCTCAAAACTTTTCTATCATATAGGTGCTATCATCACTTGTGTCTATAAACAATATGGACAAACATAGCTACTTGCAAGGAATTATAATATTGAGATTGAATTTCCTCTTCTTGAATGAGTATAGTCTCATAAAATCAACCTTTGAAAGTATAGTACCAATTGGAAATGTGTTTCTACATGCGAAATTGGCCATCAAGCCATCAAGCATGTTGAGTGCATAACATATTTTTGGTACAATTTTATTAATAAATTCACTCATAAATGCATGCACTAACTTTTTCTGTAACTAAATCCTGGCAGCTTTCCTATTTTCCATCTTTTAAAGAATCTTGAACATTCCTAAATCTTTTGGCCGTCTACTAATTGTTGTCCAAATCATGATCAACACTTTCATGCAAACAAATTCTTAAAAATGAAAGATTTATGCAGTTAATGCATTGTCCAGAAATACAAGAACTTAAATAAAATAATTTATCATTAGATTTTTCACAAAAATAAACTTGAAATAAACTCTCTTATTGCTTCAGGTGGCATATCAATGCCACAATCCTATATAATCATGTTAGTATGCAAGGTACAATGTATATATCGAAAAACATCATAAAAATAACGAAATTGAACATGTATTTTACAACAACAAGATATTCGTTGCTTATTAATTTTTACATACCGGGGTTTACATTTTTCAAAAGACCTTTGACTTATTTTAATATTACCAGGTAACACTAAATCACTACAAAATTTTCTATAAAATTCAGTTTGTGTTGTATCTAATAGGTGTTTTGGGTGAGGATCATGGACTTTGGACCCCACCCTTAATTTTAAAACATCTCTAGCATTAGATGAAACCCTAGTATTATCATGCCAATATTTTTCGATCAAAGATTTAATTTGAACATTCAATTTCATATAAAACCTCGGTAGTCGTCCACTGAAACTCAACATTGATTGATAGGATCATTTTCT
>VDFB02088269.1:0-20882 GCA_007258455.2 Sequoia sempervirens
CCTTAAAGCTTGGAATTTCAAACTGAGAAGACTTACTAGGGGAGTTAAGAGGCTGACTTTGCCTGAAGCTAGAAAACTTGTACTTGGGAACCTCCTGTTCAGAAAATTTTAGCCTCATTTCTTCCTTTTTTGCAGCCAGCTGCTGGGCAAGGTTCTCTTCCAATTGCCTTCTTTGCAACTCCTCCATTAGTTGGTGCTGATAATCTGAGTAAGCTTGAGTATTCTGCACCTGAGTAGAGAGCAGCTTCATTTGTTCTTCCTTAGCATCTATTTCCTGTTTAAGGTCTCCCTCGAACTGGATTCTTTTTGCCACTCTTTCTTGATCAAAAAAGTAGACTTGTTCAACCATTTCCTACTGTTGCATAATGGTACCCTGCTGAATCTTGATATCAACCAACATCTTAGATAGAAATGCAAGTGCTTTACTAATGTCATTAATCTTCATATTGTGAAGACCTTGACTGAGATCCCACAACGTATGGTCAATTTGTTGGAGCAAGTCCAATATGTTCTGGTATGGCTGTGTAGGAGCAACATACTCATGATATGGAGGGTAATAGTAAGCATCTTCATATATATTTGACATCTTTTCAGTCAAAGAGCTGGAAAATCATAATTAACAGATTATTTTGAGACATACCAAGACTTGTGCCTGTGAAACCAGAAGATTTGAGCTCGGAGTCGCCAGGTATGTAAAGAAAGTGCCTCCAAAAGGCTAAAACTACTGTTGCACACACCAGACAGCAGCAATAAAATTTCTAAACATGAACTAAGAAGCAGTTCACTATCCCACCAGGCTTGCCAAAAATTGTTATCTCCCAAAAATGCACCCTATGCAAAATCATGAAAACTAAGCTTTCTGGAGAAACATGGGATCATTTCAAGGTTGTGGGTCACCTGAAGCTGAAATGAACCTCCGAAGAAGGCTGGCTTCCTTTGTGTTATCACCTAAACTACTGATTCTTTGAAGGGAAAGGGAGAAGGAGAATGCATTAAAAATAAAGATTAAATTCTAAGGTGATACACCGAATTGATGAGGAATTATGAAATGAAAACAAGATGAACATACACTAGGAAACTTAACTTCAACCGTTTCACATACTCAACACAACTTCTTTTAGACTTATGCATCAATCTTAACAGGCTCGATCTACATACACATCTTAGGAAGGAAAGATAAATTTCATGGCTTTAAGGTATGAATGTAGACTTATAAAACATAGTTAAAGACTTGCATAATAAAAAGAGAAATACAAAAATGAGAGTAGTACAAACATGAACACTAGCTTCCAAGGTAAACTCTATGTTGTATTCCAGATTCCAGTTTAGTTACAAAACATACATTTAGTCGAGAAAGGATTGATAAAAATCACTAACTCTTCAGAGTGTATAATCCGAACTCCTTACAAAAAAGGCAAAAATGTCTTATATACAGAAAAGATCTCGGTCCCTTAGGGCTTACAAAATATCAGTCCTCGGGATAGATCTCTCCTTAGATCTTTTTCCTGAAATAAATGCAGCACCCTGCGTGTCCTTGTTGTCCATGTCGATAAAGAGACATTCCCCAAAGAAGCCCTTAGATCTTTCATAGCTACCACATTCATTTCTGGTCCTTGTGTCTGCCTTTGAATCCCCTTTGGCTGAGCTTCCTTGAATGCCTCTGACTTCATAGCAGATCTGCGTCGATTAACATTCTATTGATCTTCTTGGTACTGGTCAAGCTACCAGCGATCACCCGTAGCTCTCTCTGATTGGCAGGAAACATTCCACATGGATTCCTCAATGATCAAAAGCACGCTCAGTTAAAAACGCATCTCGGCGAGACACTGAAAGTGTCTCACTGATGTGATTACGATCCTCCGCTATTATCGGCATGACATGAAACCATCATTGAGAGTTCTCGTCGATGTCCCATTCTTTTGCGAAAGCATTCTATTTCGGTGAGACCCCGATCGGTTGCTGGGACATCACAACGGTGATATCTCTTTCTCGCCACACCTATTTCACTTTAGGGAGACCTTCCACCAGTAAGCCAGGATGTCACAGTGAAGTTTTCTCCTTTTTCTTCTTTGACATCACACTTCGCCAAGACATCCCCATTTGCCGAGACAACATGGCGAACCCAAACCTCACGGTGAACTCCATTTCCCTTTCGGCGAGAGCTTGCTTGGTCGGTGAGACCTTCATCGACCTCCATTTCCTTTTCTGAGTTCAATTCGATATCTCCCCAAGCTCCTCCTCATTCGGCCAGACACTTGAGTGTCGGTGAGATGTTCTACTAAAGGAAAAACGTTACCCCAACACCCTTCATCTTCGGCAGGAGTTGATTGATGTCACCCCAAACATAGTCCATTCTACCAAGCTCTACATTTCTTTCAGCAAGACTATGGAAAGTCGAGAAGACCTCATAGTGAGGCTCCCTATTCATACCGATTCCCGCTTACTTTTCAACGAGCTCCTTCATGTCGGAGAGACTTCCCTTCTTCACCCAGACCTCACACCAAGGTCCTCTCTTTCGCCGAGTTGTCACTGGTTGACAAGACATCACTGGGTTATGGAGACCTTTCTTCAACTTGGAAAGTTATACTGAAGGCTCCCTTTATCGGTAAGACCCCCGCATTGCTGAGACCTTACGTCAAAGGCCAAATCCTTTGGCAAGCTCCTTTTTCTATTGGGGAGACATCCTTACTTCAGCAAGACCTTATGCCGATGCCAGAATTTCTCGGTGAGGTCTTTTGTTATCGGCGAGACTCCTGCCAAAGGAAAAACACATATTGAGGCCCCCTTATCTTTCGGTGAGACCACCTCCATTCGTTGAGACATTACATCGATTCTGTCATCCTTCACCGAAACCATCATCTCCTACCGAGGCTTCTTCATCTGTCGGCAAGACTCTTGAATATCGGTGAGAGATCTTACCGAAAGAAAAATGCTACCCTGAGACTCACCATTCCATCAGTGAGACATTTTGACTTCACCAAGATATCATGGCGAAACTACTTTCCTTGGCCGAGACCATGAGCAAGTCGGGAAGAATTTACCCCGACGGCTGGAAACTACACCAATGTCAAATATGTCGGGAAGACCTCCTGCATTAGATGAGACATTTGGGCGAAGGCACCAACCTTTTCCAAGAGCCCATCCCTTCAAGAAGACATCTTGCCGAAGGAAAAACTTAAGCCGAGAGCTCCCCAGTGAACTACCGTCGGCGTGACCTCTTGCATTCGGCAAGACCTTTTTTCAAAGATGCTTCCCTTCACCGAGAGTTCATCCTTCTTGTCGGGGAGAGATCACCATATCGGTAAGACCATTTTCTGAGGGCACAACCCTTCATCGAATGCATCATTCCCTTGGCAAAACACTTATTATCGGGGAGACTTCTGTCGAGCTTCATTATTGTCACCGAAACATGGCCCGTCATCCAGACATTCGCTCGAGATGATTTTATTTCCTTGACGCGACAATTTCCTCCGGATGATGCCTTCATTCAGCGAGAGCCCTTTTAGTCGGCGAGACATTCTGAAGGTCTTGGTGACTCTCTCCTTAGAGGATTTTCATGCTGAACTTGAACAAGGCAGGCTTCCAAACTGAGTTCCTGGTGACCTAGCATCAGATGTAGGAGTTTTTCCCTTGTTGTGAATGTTCCATTTGGCCTCTCGAAGATATATCACATGATTATCCTACCTGATTGAGCCCGTGGGTTAAAAATAGGTAATAGTAATAAGATTGGTAGTGTGTGGATGGTTCCATATGCTGCAATCATAATGATCAATTTTTTATGTATGATATCATGATCTTTCTATAATAGTTGTCCTACATTTCCTATTACTCATGAATAAGTGAATGATATTGTGAATGTTGTATTCATTTTCTATTGATGTAAAATGTATGAAATCTCTTTATGCAATTAGTGGCTCAGGAAGTTGTACTTTCAAGTTATGGAGAATTCTCTGGATTCCTCCGCATTTGAAGATATAGTCTTGTAGTTTCAAAGATAGATAGAATCAAGTGTGAAGCATGTGTGTTCCTTTGTTGAAAACATAGAAGTCACCGTAAAATTTTCTTGAGTTAGAAAAGTGAAGATTGTGTTATTGTAGTCATGGAAAGTTCAGAGAAATGCTTCAAATTTCTTTGTAGTTGTTGTTGTGGTCTTGTGGTTTGGAGGATGAGTTTAAAATATCTATCTATCTTCTCCCTTCATGTTTTAGTTGATGAGGTGTATCGCAAGTTTATTTTTCAATGTTTTATCTCAAGATTGTGTTGTCTCAATTTGCTATCTAGATACTAGTTCATATCTATTTTCTTTCACCAACATAATGTTGCATGAAGTTGTAAAAGGAGGCATGGAAATGTTTTTTAATACAATTTGATGCTTGTAATGTAATTTTCATGATGTTATCTAGTCTCTCTAGTACCACTTATGGTTTGGAGTTAATATTTTGAGGGTTAAGTGTTTGTTGGGCCAAATTGGTACATTGAGTTTCTTGTACAAAGTTTTGTTGTGTGCACTAGTATTGGATTGCATGCAAAGTTAAAATAGGTGCTTCTTATCTCCTAGCTTGGACCATATTCAATTTTCCTTTCTCATGGATGTTTTGGAGCTGACTCATTTTGGTTGTTTCATGTTTACACATTTTAGTTTGGCCGACAAGGATAATTATTTTTATGCTTGTGGAAGCTATAATTGAAGGATCAAGTGTGTGATAAAAGGTGGGAAGTAGTGTGTGTTATATTTTCAATGTAAATTTTGAAGGAAATGCACTGAAGGAAGAGGAATGAGTGTGAATGTGTAGAGAAGTGTTTGAAGTTTTCTAAAGGTAGTGAGCCAAAATCATAAGAGTATAAGCAAAGTGCTGAAGGAAGTGAGTTGATAAAAGTGTGTAAGTGAATGTTGAAGGTAGTGAGTGGAAGGTAGAAGTGCATGTGTGATTGTAGGAGGTAGTGAGTTGAAAGAAGAGGAGTGTAAGTGAAGTGTTGAAGGTAGTGAGTTGGAGGTAGCAAAGGTGTTGCAGAGGTAGTTATGTATCTGATTCATCAAGTTTGTTATTCTAAGGTTGTAGGCTCCTTATGTAAGTGTTATATTGAATAGGGAGCTGTAAAATTCCTTAGGTTAAAGACCTTAAAACCTATTGTAAAATCTATTTTTATTTGTGAGGCTAGATTCAGACAGTAGCTCCAAGAAGCTTTCTCACTATGGCTTTTCCCTTGTTGGGTTTTCCACATAAATTAGTGTTGTGGTAGTGTGTTTGTGCTTTGAATGTTTTATCTGGTTAAGGAAGTAAAAAAAAATTATTGATAAATTTGAATTGGATTAAATTGAGGGATATACCAATTCACCCCCCTCTCAATATATCTATGTTTTCTAACACTATAAAAATTAATATTTTTCATTGTTATTTTTATATACATTTCTTAGGAACAAGGGAATCAAAACCAAAATAATTGTCTTTAACACAATAATGATCAAATATTATTCTTAAAATTTTCAAACTATATTACTTAAAAAGGGTGATGCTATTATGTCTTCCAACTATCTCCCTCTCCCTAATCTCTCTTCCTCTCTCTCTCTCTCTCTCTCTCTCTCCCTTCCTCACTCTTTCTCTCTTATGATATTCATCACTCCCTCTCTCTCTAACTACCAAATGGTGAATTCTAAACCTATGACCAAGAACCTATGATCCTAAGCCTTAAAACATAAAACTTATATGAACCTTGCATTTATCTAAATTATAAATTATAAACCATGTAGGACTTGGAAATTTAGCCCCAAATAATGAATCTTAACATCAAACCTTATAAATGGATAATTAAACCGTGAACTATAAACAATAAACCTTAAACATTGAAAGTTAAAATTTTAATATGTGAACCTTAAACTGTAAACCCTAAACAACAAGCCTTATAATATAACCTTATTATTAAATAATTAAATTTGATGCTAAATAAAGAGAATTTAATGAATATCGATGAATCTCAATATTAAATATTGAATTTTGATTGTTTAAGGTTGAGAGTTAAACTTATTATTAAATTTTCTCTTCCTTTCATGAATATGAAATTTTCTACTTATGATCCCAATGAGGAGAAGGTGGAAGTATGTTTATAATACCAACTTATATTAATAATAATAGTAATACATAAATAAAGTAGAATAAAAAATTGAAGAGGTTAGAAAATATTGAAGGAAAACAAAGGAAGAGGAAATACTAAAGTCTTACCACGACACCACGATGGTCTAGTAGGTGGTGCACAGGGTAGCATTGGTGCCATAATGGTGACATCAACAAAATAACTTGGGCACATGGATGGTGATTTGGTGGCCAAGATTTATTGAAGGAGATCAACAATTATGTTTTAACTTGGCTCGATGTTCAGTCTCATCCTTCCATCTTGCATCTGATGGTCAAAATTCAAATGCTAACGACTAGTTTCTTCACTTCATAGGCATGCACAGATCAGTAATGGCAAATCTCAGCTATCGAATCATTCAAGATGGCTCTAGGTCAATTTTTTGTACTTCTCCCAGGTTGAGTTGACTACTATGTGGCACCATTTATTATTTGAAGTCTTGTAGTGGATGAGCTCCTTTTGTAATTAGGCCCTCTTGGGATCTTATGTAATTACTTACTATTATTATTAATATAATATATAGGCTATTTTCCTTTTTCCAAAAAAAACTTCACTTAGAATCTTTACTTCTCCCCTTGATGAGCGAAAATGGAGCGCACCCTTATTCTATTTTATTTTCTCTTGATGTTAGTATGTGGATTGTTCAATTTTCTAGCATAGCCTTAATATGATTGGTAAATATTAAAAGATAGGAGATCAAAATGATATCATGTAAGTACAATAGCTCAATATTGGATGAAAATGAAGGATGGGAGCCTCTAGATATAGAGTCTTGAAGATACAAAATCAAGGGATAGAAATGACTGATGATGGATGGCTAGGATTGAAGGAGGGTTATGGTTTGGGTCAAGGATAGAATCATATGACAAGAGTGACATGATGGATAGGATTTAGGTTTAGGATAGGGATAAGGAAAAAAAACCTTATGGAAATGAATAGGATTAAGAGGTTAAATGAGATGAATGGATAAGATGAAAAGTTAGTTTGACTTTTGGGTAGGTGTATAGGCTCAATGAATCTAGGCAAAGAGTTAGTTAGACATGTGAAGGGCATATTTGTCACATGAAGAAAAATTCAGATTATTATCCATGTGAAGAAGACAGAGGGATGGGATTATATGGACATAGATAATGGATAAAAGACAATTAATTAAATAAATAAAGTATTTATTTAATTAATGGGATCATGGTGGGAATTAAATAAATAATAAATAATTATTTAATTAAGGGATTAAGAAAAGATGGAAATAATTAAATAAATATTAAATATTTATTTAATTAATGGCTTATGAAAGGATGATAATAATTAAATAAATACTAGATATCTATTTAATTAATGGATTAAAATAGGCTAAAACTAGGTGTGGTTGGGTAAGGTCATATTTTAGGTGTCTACATTTTCCCCCTCTTTGATATGACGTTGCGAAGTCGCATTGTATCAAAGAAGTTAAAAATATAGTGGAGGAGAGAGGATACAGATCAAATATGATGCCACATTAAATGAGAGGATGGATAAGGATGAAGAAGGAAAGATTAGGATGAAGAGGAAAAAATTAATGATTAGAAGATGGGATGCCCCCTCAAGAGGACATGTGGGTTAGGAGAACATGGGTTTTCTCTAGAAATGGAAGGAAATGGCGAGGGATTAAGATCAAGAAACAAATGAAATGGGAGATGAAAGAGGATGGAGATGAAAAGGAAGGGGAATTTTATGGAAAGAGGATAAAAATGAAGGTGAATTCAATGATTATGGATAGATTATGCCAGTATGTATTGAGTAATCCTAATATTTGATATAGAAAAAGGTAAGTATGCAACAAGGTATAAGGAACCGAGGCGACAAGTCAGCCTTTGCATGAACTTGACACTCAAGAAATGAAAAGCATGAAAAACAAGATGATGCCCCATTATACACCTAATGTAAGATATAGATAGGTCAAGGTGGGTGTAAGTAGGTGTAGTCATGGGTAAAAAGATAATGATCAAAAGATAAATCAAAATAAAAGACCCACTGCAAAACATGTCATGTAGCCAACATATCTCATACCAAAGATAAAATGATGATGATTATTGATTGGGTGCATGTGATTAGGCTTGGATAATCACCTAATCAAGGCTTTGATAAGGATCATTTTCTTACGATTGAGCTTGGATAATCACCTAATCAAGGATTTGATGAAGATGATGGTGATTGATTAATTGATCGATAAAAAGATGTGAGGACTGGTTAGTGTTTGAAAATGAGGCTTATGATATGATTTCTATTAAGGATTGATCTCTTGGATGAAATATTTGGGTTGATTAAATATCAGGTCTGAGGTGCTCAATTTTTTTAATTTTTTTATAATTTTGATGTTTTAGAGAAAAGGATGATGATTTATTTATTATATTTGAGATGGGTTGAATATGATTGGAGATTGGATGGGTTGGGTTGATGTTTGATTTATTATGGATGAAGATGAGGGAGGGACTCCAATTTCATGAGACTTGAATGCCACGGTGAAAGGAAACTAAGGATGTACAAGATAAAATCCTTAAAATAATGTAGATGTAACTTCCACATCTAATGTATGGGAAATCATGAGGAAGGGTGGGGATAATGATAGATACAGATGAAAAGTGATCAAGGATCAAAGACAAGCCATGATAGGTTTATTATGGATAGATGGATGGAAATGATAGCAGAAGGGGTGGAATCCTAGGAGATGGTGGATAAGAAACTACTAAAAATGGTGCTTGATTCTAGGTTTTCACCATGGTACTTATCCAAGGTGCCACCAAAGTTATTTCCACCTTTGGAAAAATTATTTAACTTTACTATTTTTTTTCTTTTCAACTTTTTGATTTTTTGATTTTCTATTTTTTTAGATTTTTAGATAAATGAGACTTGATGATATTGTGATCATGGTGGATGCTCTTTAAGAGATGTATGAAGAAGTTGGATGGATGGGTAGGGATGGTATGAGATGGATTATGTAGAATTATTTATGTGGTTGATGGAGGGAGCTAAGATATGATCACTAATGTGTACACTATGTTGGTCTTCATGCTTCTCACAAAAAGGAGTTTGGGCAACCATTGAATTAAAGCACATGGAGGGGTCACCATCAAAGGTCCATCGAGATATATCACCAAGGGGGATGGAGTGATATGATGGGTGTATGGATATGGGTGGATTAGGTAGAGTGTATGGATTGCATAAAGACAATAGGAGTGAAGAATTTGGATGAACAAGCTCATTTATTGATATTTTGTTTTGATAGATGACCCTATTTGAGATGAAGGGGCATGATAGGAGATTGATTCTTTCTTTCTATTATTTTTGAATTTTATTTTTAATTTTCCCAATAGATCTTGATTTTAATTTTGACTAAAGGAATTTTATTTGCTTTTATTTATTTCTTTCAATTTTGGATCTCCATTTGATAAAGGATTTTTTATTTTTGACTTTTTATTGATAGCCTTGTTCATTTTAGATGACACTTGTTGATCCAAATCTATAAGATGGATGGAAGTGAATGTGTTGGATTAAATTGTAAAGATATTATTGTGGAAGATATTGGTGATTCCTTCAATGGATTCTTCATGAATATCCTTTTCAAAACTATTAGTTTCAAATGAGGCTTGTACATTCTTAACAAGTTGGAAAGAAGGTGTAGTAGAGGAAACATTAGGAGATGCATACCCTAACCTAGGATGTTTGATGTGGAAGGATGGTAACTTGTGAGATGGATTGGAAGGGATATGATCATGGATGTTCTTAATTGAATCATGATCAGAGAGTGGATTATCATAGATATCATGATCAAACATAGGATTATTATGGAAATCAAAATTTTGGGATGATATCAATATGGATGGTGGCATGGATTTAATGTGGAAGGCTTGTAGCTCATATTCTCCAATACCCAGTTCTTTGATCTTAGCCTTGATCTCTAAGGGAGTGCAAGAGGTAGGTAGAAATGAAGGATCAATGTATGAAGATGAATATGGTGATGTGGTGTTGGTAGAGAAATGGTGTGATAGGCCATGACTACTATGTAAAATTTACAATATTGGAATGGATTTGGATAAACATATACAATCACATAAGTTCCATTATGATGAAACTTTATGCATTGATGGAATATGGATGGAATGAATTGCATGGCATGGATCTATGAGTGGCCAAGGATGATGTTATAGGGGAGATCAAGGTCTAAAATTTGGCAAGTGGTTTCAACTGTGGTGGGTCCAACCTAGATGGGTAGATTGATAGATAATTTATATTCACAATCAACTTCATCATATGCTTTGATGGTAATTTTAGTTTGGGGATCAACAACATTATCAAAATATCCTAGTTACTTTATCAAACTTAGGCTATAAATACAAAGTCTTGATCCACCATAGAATATGACACATTTGATTGTGGTTTTATGGATGTGAGCTTGAATGTGAACCAAATGATTATGGGAGGGATAAATGGAAGGAATGCATTAAGTGGGAAAAGTGAGGGATTACAGGGATGATAAATGTCCTATCATGGATTGAAATTGAAAAAGATCAATTTCATTAGGGACACAAGTTTCATGGAGGGATTCTCAAGAAGGTCCTTGTGGATGGGAGATGTTTTAAATAGCTCTAGGATAGATATATGGGTTGGTGTTTTTTTTAAATGGTCAAGGATTCTATATTGATTGGAAGGTTGAGAGGAGGATGAAGATCCTAGGATAGTGATTCAACCACATTGGGTAGTAACAACATAATTAGGCACTTTGATAGGTATGGTAGCTACTTGGGAAGGAATTTGTTCGATGTGAACAATGAAAAAAATGGATGATATATTATTATTGTATGTATAAGGCACTGTATTGTATGATGTTTAAGTCTTACCATCATTATGTTGAGGAAAAGGCTACTTGTATATACCCAAGTTTTTATTAGGGGATGCATGGCCTTTAATAAAGATCTCTCCTTGATCAATAAGATCTTGGATAGAGTTCTTAAGTTTCATGCATGAGGAGGTTTTATGTACATGAACCCTATGGTAATCACCAAATTCATGTTCTTTTTACCAAGAAGTCTTAGGCATATCAGTTAGCAAGGGTTTTGATAGGTGGTAATTGGAACATGTTAGCTTGGATGATATTTTGGAGGACGATTTCGATTGGTTCACCCAAGGGGTATATTCTCATCTATAGTGTTTTTTAGGTTGACCTTTATCAATAATTTTTTTTTTGGGGAGACAGATTGTAATGGGATGATGATGGTGGAGGTATTTTGATATTTTGAACATGTTTTTTATCAATCACACCATTGTTGGCCATGTTTTTGTTTTTATTCCAAAAATTAGATTGTCACTAGATTGGGTGTTATTATCTTTTCCTTCTTTGTATATCTTGACTAGGCCTTTGGCTATAATGGATTTTTATATGGATACTCCTTTTCTATGATCTCATCAAAGGAGTGAGCACATTGCATGTGAAGATGAAAGCCCAATTTAGTGTTTAATTTTTCAATAAAGATAGTGACAAGTTGTTTTTTAGGTATAGGCCATGCAAAGAAGCTAGAAAGATGTATCCATAATTATAAGAATAAGTCAAAGGATTCACTAGTATTTTTTTTAGTGTTGCAAAGATCCATCACAGTGATATCATTTTATATGTTGTAATAAAAGTGAGTAACGAATTTATTGGCTAGCTCAAAAAATATTGTCAATTGTCTCATAGGGGCGGTGAGTGAACCAATCAAGGGATTTTCCACCTAATCTTCTAGGGAAAATAATCAAGAGGTAAGCATCAATATAGGAAACCTCTTAGCATGCAATATAGAAAAGTGTTCCCTAGGATCTCCCTTTCCCTTGTACTTGTCAAATTTAGGCATTTTAAAGTTTTGGGGAAAATGGATATGGTGATGGACTTGTGAAAAAGATAAGGAAATAATTCTCGAAAGGTATAGAATTTATTATGATTTCCTAGTTGAAATCCCTTGAGGGTATCCTTTATTTGTTGCATTCATTTTTAGAGTCTAACTAATGTGTTTTGGACTTGGTGAAATTACACAATTCAAGGGTGTACCTAGTTGAATAGTCCACTTGACATTGCAAGCCTACATTAAATTATCAACCAAGGTTTGTAAACTTATGATGGGTATGCACTATATGTGAATCATGAGAAACTTCTAATCTATCATCATTGTGTGAAAGAATATAACTAAAATTCAATAACTTAAACAAAAGATAGTTAATGCTGAAAAGAAACCTTTTTGCACAATAGTTGTTGTAGGTGCCTTCAACAGTGGTTGTAGGTGACTAAACTGAAATTCTATATTATCTTCCATATTTTTCTTGATTACATACTCTATTATATAGGCTAAAAAGCATCTAATATGTGTCCCATAATTCCTTCAAACAAGGAAAAGGATTATTCTTCAAATGACACAAATACAATGACTGGACAATAAAGTCCTATTACAACTTTTCATCTGGCTGATTGGAAAATAATTTGTTTGAACTATTTTATGATCAAAATAATTTTTTGGATGTTTTTTTATGTGTATAAATATTTGGCAATCCATATCCAACTTCTTTTCAAGTTAAAACTTAGAGTATAATAAATGGTGGAGGTTGGACTAAATCTCTGCCTTCTCAGTCGCCACTTTTTACTTAGTCAACTTCTCTCATTAACAACTCCTTTATTATTGTGTATCTCTTCAAAAAAATTCTAGGTTTTGTGCTCCTTTTTATCTTTCTAGACCTTTTTGAAAATATGAATTTGATTAAGAAATGAGGGAGATATTCCCATTTTATTGAAACTTCCTTTTTGACTCCTCAGTCGCCACTTTTTACTTAGTCAACTTCTATCATTAACAGATCCTATATTATTGCGTAGCTCTTCTAACGCTTTCTAGGTTTCAAGTTCCTCTTTTTTAGCTTTCCATATCATTTTGAAAATTTGAATTTCATTAAGAAATGAGGGAGATATACCTATTTTTCTGAAAAATACCTTTTTGACTTTTTCTGCACTTTTCTAGCAAAAACTACATGTTGACAACTGTCAACTTGTTTCTCTTCTTTTCAGCTACATGAATGACTCATTCCTTCCAAAAATGATATTTTAATCCTTTTATAAATACTTGAAATTTAATAATTATCATTCATCATAATATATCATCATAATTTAGCATCAACTAACTAAAACATACAAACATTTATAAATCATCATTAATCATAGTTAATGCTGCAGGGAATCGGGGTAAAGTTCATAAATATCTTAGGAATGATATTATAACAACATGAACATGGATTGAATCATAAGGAATGGTGAAATAAATAGGACAAATAATAAGCTCATCATTCCCCCTAGCTGAAGTTCTTCTTGTCCTCAAGCAAGAGATGAACATTGGTTAGACATGAAAGCTACTAGCATGAAATCCAATGACTTTATCTTGCATTCTTTTTCGTCAAGATAGAAATTTTTTTGTATGGATGTCTCTCCATATTCTCTTAACATTTTCTCTCTTTAATTCATTTTTGAGATAACATGAATAACATTTGCTACAACTGTCCCTAAATACTTTTATCTTTTGTCACTTTAGGCAATATTGGAAAAGGGAAATCAATAGAACAATATGTCAATTGAAGAAAACATAGTCATGAATGTAGGAGGTAGGTATGAAAATATACAAGCAAGGTCATACTCTTATGGTCTAGGAAAACAATACAAGGCATGCACATTTCCCCCCAGCTGAAAGGTCATTTGTCCTCAAATTCCAATGTATGGATGCGAGTGGTAGAATAAATTAGTTATGAAGCATGTAATTAGAACAATGATAACTGATGAACATATTGTAATGTATAGGTAGTTAATTAACTAAAAATGATAAATATTACTAATGAATGAGAATCATAAATGTAAGTAAATACTATGTAAGTAACTGCTATGGTGTAGTGAAAAGCTGTAAACTTGGTGAATAACTGAATGTACAGGTCCCTCCAAGAGTGGTTGCATATTTATCATTGGTAGTTGCTATAGGTTTCTTGGCTATTCACTACAGAAAATGTCTATCCATACAATGACTTCTAATTTAACTTTAGATGCATTCCATTTCCATTGAATAAAATTTGATTAGATCAATTGAACAATACCAATTGAATAGACATTCTTGATCCCATGAAGACCCAACCACCAAATGGAAACTTTTTCTTTGACAGACATGAATCACAACCTTGAAAGAAAAATGAATTTGGAATATGACCAAAAAACCAACTATGAATACCTTTGAAATAGTCATCTAAACAAGAAGAAATAGGGAAACAAACTACACCAGACAACACCCAAATAACTATGCTTCAATATTTGGAGAAGAAGACATCTAATAAATTGTGCAATAACACTTATTGAATGAAAAACCTATCCTAACCTACACTAACCAACAAATAAAACTTGATCAAACAAAACCATTGAATGGTTATGTGAAATAGCTGCCTTTCCTTAGCAACTTACAATGCTTCACATACTTGTGAAAAACCACAAAGAGGTGTAGCATAAGTAAAAACTTAATAAACAGCTGCAATAGTTTTTGACATACATAAACAAAATCACTTACTACTTCATTTTGACAATACATACTTTTTTTTTTAAGGAAATAAGTAAGCTGAGACCATTCTTCTTTAACTACAACTATGTATTTAGCTTCATCTTCAGTTGTAACTTCATGCTTGAATTCAAGAATGACTTGTGATGCTTTTGTGACCTCCATTTCAGCTAGATGTATGTCAAGACATCCACATGAAAGAACAAATTTTGAATCCTCCTTGGTTTCATGCTGATCGGTTGCTTCTTTTGATAGCAACATAGGAATTTTTGTAGGATGCTCATGCTGCTCATGTTTTTTCTCTACAAAAGATATTGGTGTTGCATCTACAGTTAATAAAAACACCTATAAGTAATCCCAAAATTGGTCTTCTTCAATCTCTTCTTTAATTTTCTTCATGAGAATATTGGTTTTGACTTCATAGCAACTCTCTTCTTCAAGTAGGAGTTCTGATTTGATATCATGTTCATCTTGACCAACAACCTTTTGTATAATAACTTCTTCATTTTCTAAATCAAGGTTGTCCTCTTTAACATCAATTCTTGAAAAAAATTCTTCTATGATGTTAGAGAACATGTCTTCATTGATTTCCAATTTACCCTTTTCAAGCATATCAATATGATCCATTTTTCTATTGCTAAATATGATTGTGGTAACTTTCAAAATGCCTAATAACCTAAGTGCTTTGAATAGAAATTATGATTCTAAAAAAATAAGGAAGAAATTTTAAGAAACCTAGAGATTCTCATGACTTGACAACATCCCCGACAATGGCGCCAAAAATGTAGAGTCTAACTAAAGCGTTGTGGACTTGGTGAAATTACACAATTCGGGGGTGTACCTAGCTAAAAAATCACTTGACATTGCAAGCCTACATTAAATTAACAACCAAGGTTTGTAAACTTATGATGGGTTTGCACTGTATGTGCACTATGAGAAACTTCTAATCTATCATCATTGTGTGAAAGAATAAATAAAATTCAATAACTTATACAAAACACAGTTAATGCTGAAAAGAAACTTTTTTGCATAGTAGTTGATGCAGGTGCCTTCAATAGTGGTTGTAGGTGACTAAACTTAGCTTCTATATTATCTTCTATCTTTTTCTTGATTACATACTCTAGTATATAGGCTAACAAGAATCTAATAGGTGTCCCATCATTCCTTCAAACAAGGAAAAGGATTATTCTTCAAATGACAAATAAAATGACTGAACAATAGAGTTCTATTACAATTTTTCATCTCGCTGATTGGAAAAGAGTTGTTTGAATTCTTTTATGATCAATCTGATTTGTTGGAGATTTTTTTATGTGTATAAATATCTAGCAATCCATATCCAACTTCTTTTCAAGTTAAAACTTAGAGTATAATAAATGGTGGAGGTTGGACTAAATCTCTGCCTTCTCAGTTACCACTTTTTTACTCAGTTAACTTTTTTCATTAACGACTCCTTGATTATTGTGTATCTCTTTAAACAGTTTCTGGTTTTTGTGGTCCTCATTTTCATATTTCTAGGTCTTTTTGAAAAGCTTAATTTCATTAAGAAATGAGGGAGATATGCTTGCTTTACTAAAACTTCCTTTTTGACTCCTTCTCAGTTGCCAGTTTTTACTTAGTCAACTTCTATCATTAACAACTCCTTTATTATTGCGTAGCTATTCAAATGCTTTTTGGGTTTTGTGCTCCTCTTTTTCAGCTTTCCAGATCATTTTGAAAAATTTAATTTCATTAAGAAATGATGGAGATATGCCCACTTTACTAAAACTTCATTTTTTGACCTTTTTTACACTTTTCTAGCAACAACTACATGTTGACAATTGTCAACTTGTTTCTCTTCTTTTCAGTTACATGAATAACTCATTCCTTCCACAAATGATATTTTAATCCTTTTATAAATACTTGACATTTAATATTTATCATTCATCATAATATATCATCATAATTTAGCATCAACTAACTAAAACATACAAACGTTTATAAATAATCATTAATCATAGTTAATGCTTCAAGGAATCGAGGTAAAGTTCATAAATATCTTAGGAATGATATTATAACATCATGAACATGGATTAAATCATAAGGAATGGTGAAATAAATAGGAAAAATAATAAACTCATTAGTCTTGGGCCAAAGTACTTGTGAAATTGAAAGGAGGCGATTGATAATTGGATATGGGAGGTTGTGAGGATGATATTTGTTGATATTAGTAAGAGGATGAAATGGGATTAGAATATTGAAGATTTTTTTGTGTAGATAAAAGGGGGTTTGAAGATTGGATTTATTTATAAGAATATTAGATGGGTTTAGAATAAATTGAATTTGAGGTTTGAAGATAATATGATGTGTTAGTAGGGATGGATGTGGAGACATGAGGAGAAGAGATGTAGTGTTGAGGTTGTGGGATGCAAGATGAAATGTTTTAGGTGTGAGAGGGGAGCTTGATATGTAAATGGGCTGTAGTATTGGGGGTTTCAGATGAAGTGGGAAGAGTAGAAGATGATGGGAAAGATGAAGGATCATGAGGATTAAAAGAACATGGAAGATATTAATATTATGATGAATAGAAGGTGGAGGTGTAGAAGGGGGTTGTTTGATGATTTGAGATGTGTCAAAATCATGGGGTAATTTGGCTCCTTTATTTGCAAACATAATGATATGTTGATTGGGGTGCTTCATGATATATCTATGCATCAAGTCCATGGATTGGGTATCTTGGGAAAAGTCCTCTAATGATGTTTGGAAGTATTGGTCACTTGTATCATGATCATTTATGATGTAATATGGAAATGGATTCTCCATAGGGATTTGGTGACCTATCTCCTCAAAAGGAGTATCATGAGATGGTGAGGGGAACTATTGAGAGGCCATAATTTTCTTTCTTACTTGGGACCTTGTGATAGAAATCAAAGAGAGAGACTTAGAAATGATAATATGAGATGAGGATGATTACGATTATTGGGTAGACCTTGGATTTGAAAGGATGTGAGTGATGGAATAGATGGAAATTGGATAATTATGAAATGAATGGAAATGGGATAACGATAAAATGGAGGATATAAGACTAATAATGTCTCAAGGTAAGTAGATCCTTGATTGATAATGGTGGGGGTTTTGCTTACACTATACTTGGAAATTTTTCTAGGAAAGGCTTGGATTTGATCACTCAAGCTTGGATAATCACTTGAGCAAGGCTTGAATAAAATATGATTTTGATTACCTAAGCTTGGATAATCACTTAGGAAAGGCTTGGATATGCTTACTTAGGCTTGTATGATCACCTAAGAAAGGATTTGATATGGATTCAATATCAAATATTAGGATCTAGATAGACTTGACAAAATTGATTTTGGTTGGATATAATATGGATTATAATTGGATGATGAGATTGGATCAAAGAGGATAAGGATTTGATATGATGATAGGATTGGTATTGGATTATAGGATGAAGAGGGTCAATGATTAAAGAAATGGTGATGATAAGGATGATGAAGATAGATCAAGATAGGTGATAGGACCAATTAGGTCTAAGGATGGTGGTTGTGATGACTAAGTTATGATAGTGGATGAAAAGGATATGATAAGGGAAAGATGATGGATTTTGGATGGATAATTGTTAATGTTTTAGGTGAAATGATGGTTGAGGAGGGGTATTCTAATTTCTCTCTAGGGTTGCAAAGGAATATATTGGAAATGGAGGTCTCAAGATCATTTTTGGCAAGAGAATCAAACAAGAAGACACAATGGCTAACTTGACTATCAAGGTGATAAGGATAAGTTTAGTAATGAAAGCTAAATGGATTCATTGGTTTTACACATACAAAAACACCAAGAATGATAACACAACCTATATTTAGTCAATTAGGAGCATTAACTTACTGTAGGTCCACTCGCCAAAGGCATAATACCTTAAAATGAATGGGTAAATAGAGTATTCAAAGGTTATGTACCACCTCTACACCCCTTACCTTGGAAGGAAAAGGCCCTACCAAGGGATAGATGTCACCTCAACAAGAGAAAGTACATGGTGAGGAACTTCAAGCATGATACTATACCTTACACCACCTAAGCAATAATCGATGGTCTTAAAGGCTTCTAAAAACAAGGTTCTTAGTGGAATCATTGAATAGTGAGCCCATATATAATGCTCAATATTGGAGGGGTCTCCTCTTCTCTCTTCACCAAACATGTCTTGGTAGACTGAGGTTTGCATGGCTTGGTTCAAATGATGCTAACCATACTTTGGGGTACAAATTTCATTCTCTCCCCTTTCTATACCTTACCCAAAAATGTGGTTGAGGTCATCCTTGAGGTGATAAAATCCCCAAGAAAGAATCCTAATAGAAAAGACTATACTAGGTTATTTTGATCACCCAAGATCACATGAAGCACAAGGGAAAAGCATACACACAAGCTAACAAGTCTCAAGATAACACTTAGAACATAAATAAAATGAAGATATGTGAGATTTTTGATCTCCAAGATCACATTAAGTGCAAGGAGAGAGCATACATCTATAGACTTCCAAACTTGACAAAAAAAATCCATTAAACCAATAAGTTACTTTAGATGCCTAGATTAGTAGAAAATAAAGCATTGAACCAATGAATCTACAAGAAAGATGTTAGTAGTTTGATGATTTTTCCTTTGAAAAGCAATTTCAAGCTACACAAGGGGTTAGATGAAAAATGATCAAAGAAAAATGATTGTTAGCATTAAGATAACCACAAAAAATTTAGACCCTTTTATAATGGGGGTTAGTACACTCACCCTAATGATAGGGAGTGCAAGGGGATGTACGCAATCTGCAACTGATAGGGGAAGCCCTCAAAGGATTTTTTTGGATAGTAAAAAAGATAGAACTTGGAAAACTAATGAAATAAATTGAACAAAAGTGCAACTCTATGAAAATGAGGCATTGCAAGGCCAAATAGAGGCACCTTTTAACAAAAAAAAGTGTAGAAACATTGAAAAAAGAAAATTATACCCATGCAAATGCACAAATTTGTGAAGAAGAAACATAATAAGTCAACACAAAAAGTCAAAATGGAAGCATGGAAAGTTAGAACAAAGGCATAAAAAGTAAGAAAAAAGGCATAAATTTATAAAATTTAGGTGTTGAAAGTCAAAATGTAGGTGTAAAAGGTTAGAATGGAGGCATGGTTTTGTTGAAAAAAGAATGCTTTTGCAGAAACCGTAGATTTGAAAGAAAAACTGATGACCAATACGAATTTTTGCAAAACAAAATATTAAGAAAAATATAAACATATAGAGAAGACAAATTAGAAAAACCCGCAAGAAGAATGTTAGGAAAAAATACAAAAATGAATTGAGAAAAACTTAGGGTTAGCACTAAAAATAGATAGAAAATTAAGTATAGTGTAGACATGATTTATTAGAACATAGGCATCAAAAGTTGAAATGTAGGCATAGCTTCTCAGAACATAAGTGTTGAAAGTTGAAACAGATGTGCAACTTCTCAAAATTGAAGCGTCAAAAGTTGAAACACATGTGCAACATCTGAGAATAAAAGCATCAAAAGTCAAAACACAAGAGTGCGGTGAGTCACTATAGAAGCAAGATGATGAAGGTGCATAAATTCAAAATAGAAGAGTAGTTTTGTTGAATGGAAGTGTCGAATCATAGAGTCGAGTGCCAAATTGGAACTTACAACTAAGAACTCAAAAAAAATCATAAAAGGTCAAAATAGGGACGTGGGTCCCACCGAGTGTGCCAAAATTAAGAGGTTAGAGAATATTGAAGGAAAACAAAGGAAGATAAAAGAAATAGAAAAGCATAATACCTTCACCTAGAATCTTTTCTTTTCTCCTTGATGAGTGGAAATGAAGTGCACCCTTATTCCATTTGATGTTTTCTTGATGTTGATATAAGGATTGCTCAACTTTCTAGCATAACCTTGATATGATTGATAACATGATTGCTAGGTAGGAGACCCAAATGATAATATGTAAGTATGATAGCTCAAGATTGGATGAAAATGAAGGATGAGAGCCTCTAGATATAGAGTCTTGAAGAGGAAAAATCAAGGGCTAGAAATGATTGATGATGGATGGCTATGATTTAACGAGGGTTAGGGTTTGGGTCAAGGATGCAATCATATGACAAGTATCACTTGTTGGATAGGATTTAGGTTTAGGATATGGATAAGGACATAATCCT
>VDFB02088270.1:0-17244 GCA_007258455.2 Sequoia sempervirens
CTTGCATTCTGTTCAATCTTTAGGAATGTTAATTAGGGAGCCAATAGTAATCATTACATCAACTACTTTGTTCTGTACCCTAGGAATTTGGTCAAATTGTATGAAGGTGAAATATTTCTTGAAATCATCCACCATGCATTTATAGGGTAACAACTTATCATCTTTTGTTAGGAATTCATCATTAACTTGCTTAATGACCAACAATGAATCACCAAAGACTCTCAAGTGAGTTATGTGCCATTGCTTTACAATTTAGAGTCCCGTGAGGAGGGCTTCGTACTCAGCTACATTATTGGTACACAAGAATGCTATCCTAAATGATTTTGGAATGTAGTCACCTTGAGGGGTAACCAATAGAATTCTTGCGCCTGATCCATTATGAGTATATGAGCCATCAAATACAATATCCAAGTAGGTGCTTCTGTAACTGTGAAAACTTCTTCATATGGAAATTTAGTGACTAGAGGATAAGCATCCACTAGGGGTGCCTCGGCCAACTGATCAACTATGACTTGTCCCTTTATGGATTTGTGATCCACATACTCTATGTCAAATTCACTTACGAGCATGACCCACTTAGCCATGCGACCAGTTAAAGTGGTTATGGATAACAAATACTTTAGTGGATCAATTTTTGCTATTAATTTGATCAGATGGATGAGCATGTAATATCAGAGTTTTTGTGTATTGAAGACCACTACAAGACAAGATTTCTCCATGGGTGAGGAGTTTAATTCATAGCTGACTAGTGTTCGACTGATGTAGTAGATTGCTCTTTCTTTTGACGATTCATCATGTTGTGCCAATAATTCCCCCAGTGCGACTGAAGTGGTAGAGATGTAAAGTAGAAGGGGTTTCCTTGGAATTGGTGGCATTAAGATTGGTGGATGAGCCAAGTATTCCTTGATCTTATTGAAACCTATCTGACACTATTGGTTCCATTTGAAGGCAGAGTATTTTTTTAGAAGATGGGTAAATGATTAACACTTATTTACGAGCTGGCCTATGAACTGACGGATGGATTGCAACTTTCCTTGGAGACTTCTTAATTATTTCAGATTGCGCGGGGGTGGAATATCCAAAATATCTTTCACCTTGGTGGGATCAACCTCCATGCCTCTTTGAGAGACTATGAAACCCAACAAGTTTCCTGATGTAACACCAAAGACACACTTTTTTGGGTTTAGTCATAACTTATAATATTCTAACCACTCGAAGATCTATTTTAGGATGGCAGGGTGCTCTGCTCTAGTTCTAGCTTTTCCTAGCAAGTCATCAACATAATATTCCATGATAATATGGATGAGGTCATGGAAGATGACATTCATTTCCCTATGATATGTCACCCCCACATTCTTGAGACCAAAGGGCATAACATTGTAACAAAAAGTACCCCAAGGTGTCGTAAAAGCAGTCTTGTGCTGGTCTTCAGGTGCAATTCGGATCTGATTATAACTAGAGAAACCATCCATAAGGGATAACATCTCATGTCCTACAGTAAGGTTGACCAACATGTCAATATTGGGCAGCGAGAAGTCATCTTTTGGACAAGATTTGTTAAGATTCTGAAAGTTTGAGCAAATCCGAATGTCTTCGTTTGGTTTAGCAACATGTACTATGTTGGAGATCCAATCAGAGTAGTCAATTGGTTGGATAAAATTGACATCCAGTAATTTCTCCAATTCTTTCTTGACTAATAATGCTACTTGTGGATGCATTTTTCAGAGCTTCTGTTTGATAGGATTGGCATCTGAGCGAACATCCAGATAATGAACTACTAAAACAGGGTCTAAGCCTAGCATGTTTGAGTATGACCAAGCAAAGTTAATGATACCATCTTGGAGTAGCTGAACAATGACTGAATATTCTTGCTCTAATAGAGATTTGTCCACATAGGTTATCTTAGGGTTTTCTGCAGTACCCAAATTAACTTCTTGATTTTCTTCAATTAAGATGGATGATTGTGTGGATAATTGAGTTCCCACAAGGGGAAGATGAACATCTCCATCCTCTAGCACCTCTTCGAGGTTTTCACTATTGGATGCGTCATTTAATTTTACTTTTTCCAGGTCAGGAAGTGCCCCGGGGAGGTTTTCACTAGATGACTGCTTTTTATTTTTCCTATTTTTATTCTTGTGACTGGAGCGCTCATCTTCCCCCAATCCCATGAGGTTGACATATGTATCTAGGGAGATATTGGTAGGTGTGCTATCACATAGGTCCCAATCAATGAGTTTGGGATGGTGAAGAGAAAGGCTAATGGTAAAGACAAATAAGCAGTCAAACATGGATGATAGGTCTGTGTGATTAACATCATTGTACACACGTATGATGGATTCTTCCTCGGGTATGTCTTCCAAGGGACCATTGTCCATAGTAACACTATTGGAGGTATTAGATGATGTTACAGGGCCTTTCTGATTTTTGTCATATTTGAGGCCTATATTCCTTGATAGTTTTGATACATCAATAGGTTGCAACCATCCCTGTTCTTCCTTACCTAGGCCCCTACCTTGGTAGTTATGCTTTTCTACGAACTTAGCTGACCAAGGGTATACTTCCTTAAATAATTCCTTTAGAGGAGGATCTGGTTGGGGTTCTTCACAGTATACCCATTGATTGATATCCTCTTTTGGAGCATCTATCTTTATACTAGGAGACTAGAAAGTGGTAGTGGGATTTTTTTTTGCACTGAAGGTGATAGTATTGTATTCCTTTGGAGTAGCCTATGAAGGTTGGCCATACATGTGTGGTGAAGGTGGCATGGTTGGCACATTTAGAGTGGTATGCATTTCATATTCACCACACCCCTTGTCAATGATCTAGAATTTGGTGACTGTAGGATTTGTGGCAGAAGATGGAGTGGCTGTCATGGTGGATGATTGATTAGAGGATGATGACTGAGATGCCCCCATTTCAACCCTGGACAATAATGTAAATGGGAAAATGATGCTTCTAGAGTGCAACAATATTCAAATGATTGTGGGTCTACATAAATGGTGATCTCTTGTCCATTAACTAGGAACTTTAGGCATTTATGGTACGCGGAGGGGATGACTTGCATTGTGTGGAGCCATGGGTGGCCGAGGAGGAGATTATATTGTAAATCTAGATCAAGGACATGAAAAGTAGTATACTAAACTACAGGTACAACCTGGATAGGAAGACTGATAATCCCTTCAGAATTTCTTTTCACATTATCATAAGCCTTGATCATGATGATTTGATTACTCAAATCCGTTTGAGTATACCCTACCTATTTTATGAACTTCAGAGTACATAGATTGAGGGAAGAGCCATTATCTACCAAGACCCTTTTTATTTTATGACGGGCAACCAAGACTTCAATGTGTAAGGGATGGTTGTGATTGGCATCAATATTTGGCATGTCGTTCTGGCTGAAGTGTAGCTGGAAAGATAAAGCCAAGTGTCCTACTAAAGCTTGGAACTGAGTGGGATCAATGTTGTTAGGTACGTGAGTTTCTTGTAAAGCTCTATTGAGTATTTCCTGATGTATGGGAGAAGACTTAAGTAGATCTAAGATTGAGATTTGGGTAGGGGTCTTTCCTAAGTGATCAAGAATGTTATAATAAGAGTATAGGATTTGATTGGATGAATGTGGAGGTTGTAGGGACTATAATGCAGGACCGTCAGGTAGCAACAACACATTGGGGATCTTTAGATTTAACATGTATCATAGACACACGAGGTTCTACCTACTCAATGTAATGGAAAAAACCATCATAATTGAGGCGTACATTTTTATAGCTTATATTATTTGTGCTGTTGCCTTGGGGATTATTGTTGGAGGTGCTTGCGCCTTGATTATGGTTAGGGAAGGCATTTTGGTATATCTATAATTGAGCATTGGATGATGAAGCTTGAATGGTGTCAACTTTGATATCTTCTCAATCAATAAGATCTTGGACATAGTCTTTGAGACCTTGAAATTTATTCAAAGTGTACCTTTTTATCTTATGGAATCCACAATAATCATTCTCCCTAAACCAGGCTAGTTTGGGTTTGGATTCATAGTGTGGTTTGGTGACAGGGTATGTGATCAGATAGTTGACTTGTAACAACTTATTAAAGATGATGCTCAAGGGTTCTCCTAATTGAGTATATTGGCATTTACCATTCCCTTGACTGTTCTGGTTTGACTGTTGGGGAGGGAAAGGTGCCCCCTGTGGCACAGATATGGCATTAGGTATAGATGGTTGTTGCCTCTGGGATGTACTAGCCACCTGTACATGTTTAGTGTTAGTGACCCCATCATTCACTACATTTTTGTTCTTGTTCCAAAAGTGTGACTTATCACCGAATGGACTTTCTTTTTCATGGTTATGTATCTTGATGTGTCCTTTGGAAATAAGGGCACGTTCAAGGATGGGTCCTTTTTCCACTATTTCAGCGAAAGTGGTAACACAGTGCAACCTGAAATTGTGAGCCATGTCGGGATGTGAGTTCTCCACAAAGAGGGTGACCATGTATTTCTCTTTGAGAGGGGTTTTTATTCGGCTTGCTAGTGCTCACCACCTTTGAAGGTAGCTAGCAATGGTTTCACCTTCATGTTGCTTCTCCTTAAGGAGGTCTAAAGTATCAGTGTCTTTTTCCAAATTGAAGAAGTAAGAAACAAATTTTTCTAAAATATCCACAAAGGATTTTATGGACCCTCGTTCTAGACTGATAAACCATTCTAGGGCATTGCCTATCAGGCTCCATGGAAACAAACACAAAAGGTAGTTGTCGTTATGCATAACTTCTTGACACTAGGAGTAAAACTCTTGCAAGTGGGTCTTAGGATCTTTGTTTCCCTTGTATCTATCAAAATTTGGTATCTCAAAGTGCTTCGGGAAGGGAATTAGTGAGATGGATGGATTGAAGGGATAGGGACATATATCTTCAAATTTAAAGGATTGTTTACTAGTGCCTACTTGGAGATCTTTCAAAGAAACTTTGATTTCCAATAGGTCCACGTTGACCAGTGGCGTAGGCGTTGAGATAGATGGGTTGGATGGATATGGGTGGTAGGATGGCGAAGGATTCTGTTGAGATAGTGTTTGAAGGTTGGCTTATGGATTTTGATAGTGAGATGATATCCCTTGCAGGTATGTCAAGGGAGTTTGTTGGTACTGAGGTTGTTGTTGTGAGGTATAGTGCAGATTTTTTTGATAAGAATGCATGATTGAATGCTGAGGAGATTGAATGTGATATTGTGGATTGGTTGGTTGGTATTGAAGGTATTGTTGTGCTTGATGGGGAGATACATAGGGTGGTTGTTATTGTAACTGCTATTGGTTATGATAGTAATAATGGTGAGGAGGTTGCTGATGTGATGTCGACTGTTGCGTGGGCCGAGATGGGATGTTGTGTTGTGGTTGAACTTGTGGACATAAAATCAATGTGAGGAACAAGGATATGGCCTGGGCGAGAGGTTGGGATGGATTGCCTTGCGATTGGTATTGTGGTTGTTGTGAAGAAACTAAAGCATTATGCAGGGGTTGTTGCCGATGAGGTGGTTGAGATAACATAGAGGTGTTCTATAAAGGAGGTTGTTGGGTACCAACCAAAACATTTGGTTGGGATGTACCTTGTGGAGGTAATTGAGGTGGTTTGTTAGATTGGGGAGGCTATTGAGATGTGTACAAAAGTGGTGGTAGATTTGTGGCTCCAGGAGGTGGAGGTAATGAGGTAAAAGGGTTGCCCCCAACATTGACAGGAGGTTGAATCGAAAGGGGTGGTGTTGTTAGCATTAATGGCGAAGGTTGTGGAAAATTTTGCGGCATGCTGTAGGTGAAAGGATTATTGGGATTAGACAATTGAGGAGCCCCAATGACTGAGATTGTGGTGTGTGGGGGATGGTTAACATGATAAAGAATGACGTTGCCAAATCCAGGTTGATGCCAACCCTCTACTAGAGGAATATTGGGGATGTATGAACCATCTGGTGCATGTTGTGAACCTTGGGGTATGTTAGATGTGGAACTGTTATATTTGGATAAGTCAACACTTGGTGGAGGTTTGAAACCTTTTTCAATTAGATGTGCCAAGATTTCTTCCCCATGTTTTTTGAACTGGTGGTCAGTCATTTGCACATTGGCGGGATTACTAAAATGTTCCTCAAGATTGAGTTTGGGTTGATTAGCCATACTCTCTTCACCATGTGGTGAGTTGTTCTAATTTTTAGTGTTGGAGTGTGATGAAGTGCCGTTATGAGGGTCTTGGGGGATGTTCACTCCATTGTTAGGATCTTGAGAGACATTTTCACCATTGGTAGGATTTGCATTGTTATTAAGATCTTGAGACGTGTTCACTTGGGAATTATGACCTTGTTGTGCCATTTGTTTCTTGGCTTGTGACCTAGTTTGAATGGGCATGCAAATGTGCTATGGGTGGATTATAAAGATTTCATTGATGAATGATTTGATTTTGATTGGATGAGATTGGATAGATTGGATTTTGATTCTTTAAGGTTGGATTTTGATAGGATAGATTGGATTGGATTGTTGAGATAGATTGGATTGAGTTGATTGAATGGATGTGATTGGATCAATTAGATAATTGGATAAGTGTGATTGATTTGATTGGATGATTGGATAAAATAGATTGAGTGATTGGATAGGTGCGATTGGATGATGGAAGATGTGAGGGACCCTAAATCCAATAAAAAAAATCATCCTTAGTGACCTAGAGCATTGATTGATCAAGTGGATGATCATGGCACCAAATCCACCTCAAGATAGAAATGGATTGATTTGGACTGAGGATGATAACTTATGACACCGAATTCACCTCAAGATGGAAGTTAGTTGATTTGGGTCAAAGTTAGTTATTGATATGAAGGATAACAATCAAATACAAGTGCTAAGGTCAATTTGGGTAACAAATTTTAACACGAGGTTAAGGTGATTTGATGATGAGTGGTGTTTATGTGATATGGATTAGGTGATGAAAATGGTAAGATTTTGGTGAATCAAGTTCACTAGGTGATGATATGGGCTTTCTAAACGAGTTACCAAAAAATTCAAAATGAGTGGGCGGATTGAGAGAATAAATGTATGGGTGCTTGGGATGACTAATGGAGATTTTAGGATGACTAAATAAAGTTTTTGGAGGCTAAAAAAAGGTTTGGAATGATAAAATGGAGATTTAGAATGGTCAAACGGAGGTTTCAGAGGTTTAGAAGGATAAAACGGAGGTTTGGAATGATTAAAAGATGGTTTAGAGGCTAAACAGAGCTAAACAGGGCGATTTTGATTGTTCAGGAGGGAAAATTTGCCCCACTATAGCAAATAGGAGGGAAAATTTTCCACTTTACAGTGAACAGGGACTTGGTTTTGATGAAAATGATTATGGAAAGGACATAAAATGACAACAATAAGGCCAATTTGTCAAAAAGTTTACTAGTTTCTCACAAGAAAGCACTTTCAAACAAGCACAATCCTATAATTAGTATTAAGGGTATGGTCAATAAAGGTCTTAATTTAGGATCACAAGGTGTCTAGAGAGTCCTCGATATACTCTTGGTATGTAAGGCACAACCGTGAACACTAGCCCATCACAAGTGTGAGTTGGTAACCCCAACGAGATACTAAAGGAATCAGACAAACTCTTCACATCTATCTAGGTATCACCCTAGCTTCAATGCTCCGCCAATTACGACGTGACTGGATTGAAGTACAACTTTTGCTCTCCCTCCTTTATATACCCCGCCGGTATGCATGGTTGGAATGGTCCTTTGCGGTCATAAAATCCCAAAGCAGGTCCCACTATAAAAAAGGCACTAATCATTTCCAACTACTCCCCAAGTTCACACGAAGTGCAAGGGGAAAGTGAAAAAAAACTAATGCCCTCTTTAGATAACACAAAAAGACAGACACAACAAACAATTAATATTACCTCCCCTACTTAAACTATGTTCCTAGATTGACAAAAAACAACAAGGATATCTTTGGAAATCTGTGCAAATAGAAGGCCCTGCAAGCAAACGTTAGTTGTTTTATCCTTCTTTCTTCACCAATTACACAAGTATATGATGCAAAATGTTAGCGAAAACACCAATATCCTTGAAACAAACAATGTTAGTGGGTTAGAATCAGAAAAGAACAAAAAATGGGAGAAAAAACAAAGCTAAAATGGCTGTTTTACCTTTCAAACTATGTTGTTTTGGGGCGTATCCACCCTACTATAGTAAACAAGAGGGCACAGTTAAATTTCTGCAGCAAACAAAGGGCATAGTTGAACTTCTATAGTAGCAGAAGGGTGTAGTTGAACTTCTGCAACAAAAAAAAGGGTGTAGTTGAACTTCTGCAGCAAACAAGAGGGTGCAATTGAACTTTTGCAGCAAACAAAAGGGCGTAGTTGAACTTCTGTAGCATTAGGAGGGTGCAGTTGAACTTCTACAGCAAATAGAAGGGTGTAGTTGAACTTCTACAATAGTAGAAGGGCACAGTTGAACTTCTACAATAGGAGAAGGGCATAGTTGAACTTCTACAGAAAACAAGAGGGTACAATTGAGCTTCTGTAGTAGCAGGAGGGCGTAGTTGAACTTCTGCAGCAGCAGGAGGGCACAGTTGAATTTCTACAACAAACAAAAGGGTGTAGTTGAACTTCCTGCAGTAGTAGGAGGGTGTAGTTGAACTTTTGCAGCAAACAGAAGAGCGTAGTTGAACTTCTACAGCAGCAGGAGTGCACAGTTGAACTTCTACAGTAAATAGAAGGGCGTAGTTGAACTTTTGCAACAGTAGAAGGGCACAGTTGAACTTCTGTAGCAGCAGGAGGGCATAGTTGAACTTTTGCTACAACAGGAGGGCGTAATTGAACTTCTGCGGCAATAGGAGGGCGCAGTTGAACTTCTGCAACAAATAGGAGGGCGTAGTTGAACTTCTACAGAAATAGAAGGGCGTAGTTAAACTTTTGTAGCAAACAAAAAGGTCATAGTTGAACTTTTGCAGTAGCAGAAGGGTGCAGTTGAACTTCTACAACAAACAAGAGGGTGCAGTTGAACTTCTATAGCAAAGAAAAGGGCGTAGTTGAAATTCTGTAGTAGTAGAACAGTGTAATTGAACTTCTGCCATGTACAAGAGGGCGTAGTCACCCCTCTGTAGTGAACCAAAGGGCACAGTTGCACTTCTGCAGTGAACCAGAGGGCATAGTCGCCCCTCTGCAGTGTATAAGAGGGAGTAGTTTCCCCTTTGTAGTGTATAGGAGGGTGTAGTTTCCCCTCTATGACCTATTCCTACAAACAATCTCAACAACAACAAACGTAAAATAGAGGAACCCGCTTGTGGGTCCCACCGGGTGTGCCAGAAATATGATCCTAAATGTTTATCCTATTCTAAAGATGTGAAACAAATATAATGCAATAAGAACACAAAGGGACACCTCAAGATTAGCCTAAGAAATTGTTAACACAAAGAAATAAGATGAAAGAAGATTGCAAATGATTATACCTTCTCTTTTGCAGTTGAAATTCCTTGGTTAGCCCTTGATTTTGAGTACTTGTGTGCTCCTTGGATGGCTATTAATATGACTAAATGCAAGATTTATTATATGGTGGGATGCAAATGCAAATGGCTAAATGGCTTGGTTAAGTAAGAATATGATTGTGAGTTGAGTGTTCAAAATAACATGTAGGTACAAAATGACTAAGTCTTCTAAATGCCTTAGAGGGGGGGTATTTATAGAGAAATTTGAATTCTCTAGAGAATTCAATGGTTGAGATTGAGCCACCAAGTCAAGATGTAGGGCTATGGTGAGTTGAGGACTTACAAGCCCTCACATCTTGACATGTGGAATGTGAGATGGCTTAGGATAAGATGATGTGGAAGTGAGGTGGAAGGGAGGTACATGATGTGGAGGAAGGACAAATACCTTGGGGGGTGAGAAGATTTCCTCAAAGGGGAACTTCTTGTCCCCAAGTGAGGATGAAAGTGACATTTGAGGAATTTTGGAATTCCTCAAAAATCTCCATGGGAAAAGAGAAAGTGGTTGGAGAAATAAATGTGAATTAAAAATTCACATTCTTGGGAGAATCTAGTGGATAAGAGAGGTTTTCCAAAAAGGTGGGGATTTGTCACATGTGAGTGAGGTGACAAGTCAAATTTTCTAGAAGTTGCATGGGGATAAGGTAAGCTTTGAAAGGATAAAATGTGAATTAAAAATTCAAATGGGGAGGAGAGAGACCTAGGATTAATAAATGTGAATTAAAAATTCACACGAGGAAGAGGGTCAATGCCAAAAGAGGCAAATGAAAAGGTTGACTAAAAAGGGGTGCTAAACGTGGCTAATGACTTTGATTAAGGTTGTGCAAACACCTGATTAGGATAATTAATGAGAGATTAGAAGCGAGTGGAAAATGCAGGAAGATGTGACATTAATCCCTGATTAAGAGGATGCACATATTAGTTAAATTAATCTATATTAGAAAGGGATTATGGAGGATGTGACAAGGAGAGAGAAAAAGGAAGAATTTTAAATTGATTTTATTCAAAAGATTAGATGACTAAATTAAATAAATTGAGGTATTTATTTAATTTAGAGAAGGAAAGGATGTAAGGTAAAATATTTAATTGTTAAATTAAATACTTCAAGGACCTTAGGCAGGAAGTGTAATATTAATTAAATAAATTAATATTGATGGAATGGATGAATAAAGAGGTAAATTTGATCATATGAGAGTGATCAAATTTGGATTTCTACAGAAACATACCCAAATTTGGCCATCCATCATTAAATTCAAATTAGGTCAGCACCAAAACATCCTAGGGTGGAATTAGAATGAGGGTGACCCAAACACACACTTGATGAGGACCCAAATAGGTCCCAACATGCTTCATCAACTTCAAGAGTAGTGTTCAACACAAGGTTGGCCAAACCAGTGTAAAAACATAGAAAAATTAAGCACACACAATCCTTAGTATGATCCAATATTTTCAAACACCAAAATTATCTTCAACATGATCACAACAATTTAACTCTAGAACCGTAAGCCATAAGACTCAACCAAAAAGAAATCCAGACCAACAACATTTCTCCCAAATCTCAGCCAGATACATTGAAAACCATAGTTCACAACTCGTGCTCATAACTCACATTGTACAATGAATTAGAAGCCAAGAATCTGGATATGGTAGCTTCCAACAATCATGATCAACATATCTGAACCACACATAGGAGCAAATCTCCGAGCAAACCTAGAGCAACCATTGAACACTTGCAACCTTTCTTCATTACAATTTTCTCAATATCCTCGACATATACAACCAATAACCTACATCCACGACAAAAGTGCACATGGGGTCTATTCATTCAATAATCTCTGTCATTTTTTGTTAGCACAATATCTTTGTACCATGATAATAATGGATGCATTCTTACAAAAAATGTCACTTGCATTCAACACAACCTTGATAGGAGCCATATTTTTTATTCTTAAAATTGTGAGGTTGAAAAAATATGCCAAAAAATTAGGGTGGGTGGTTTAATTATAGGGGAAGCCCCATTTTTCACCCTAGGTGTTTCAATTATTCAAAACTACAAGATTTAGGTAGAGTCTCTTAAGAGACCTAAGTGCAAAAAACTACCAAACTATGATAGAGTGGTTCTTAGAATCAATGGAACCTAAAAATTGTTCTATTTAGACCTATGGGTGTGTGTGGTATCTATCCACAATAATATATCTCAATTTTTTTTTAGCCTGAGACCATTTGACTATGGAAACAATGGATCCATTCTTCTAAAAAGAATCATTTGTGTTCATCGTGCAACCTTGCCAAGATCCATAATTTTTGTTCACCTCATGGGTTGAACTAACTATGAAAAGCATTAGGATGTGTAGAATAATGATAGGGGAGGAGCCATTTAACACCCTAGGTATTCCAATAATTTTATATTACAAGCTTCCAACAAAGTCTCTTAAGAAACCTAGGTGAAAAAATTGCCAAAATATGATAAATCAGTTCTCATAATTTGTGACACCTATGAATGTTTTGTCTAGACCTATAGGTGCACATGAGGTCTATCCATAATAACTTCTCTTAGTTTTCATCAAATTGAGACTATTTGACCATGAAAATAATGGATGGGTTTTTGTAAAAAACATCATTTTCATTCAACACAACATTCTAGGAGCCTTATTTTTTATTTTTCACATTGTGGAGCTAAACCTGTTTATGCATAAAAATGGTCATGTCTAATCCTAACATTTAATTAAATATTTATTATTTAATTAAATTCTCTTAAGTCTTCTACATATGATTAAATTTATTTAATTTAATTATATTGTTCATTCACTTTATTCTTCCACTTAATTAATTAATTAAATAAATATTATTGTTTATTTAAATTAATTATCACATTTAAGTTTAATTAAATCTTTGATTTACTTAAATTTAATTTCCTTTCTCTTATTCAAATCTTTTTTCTAATTAGTTGAATATTTTATTTAATTAATTTCATCCACATGTCATTTCTTAAAAAGTTTAATTAAATATTATTTAATTAAATATCTTGTATTTAATTAAATATCTTTTATTTAATTAAATATCTTTTCATATCTTTTCAAAATCATAATTAAATGTTTTATTTAATTATGAAATCTTCCATTATCTTTCAAATCTTAATAAAATCTTCCATGTCACCCATAAATAAATAATTGAAATCACAATTCATTATTTATCTTAAGTTTTTCCTCAAATCTCACAAAAAGATGATTTTTACAATTCATCTTTATCATCTCATCTTTATTTATTTTACAGAAAAGAAAACAAAGCATGTTTTCTGCTTTCTTCTATTTTTCTTCAGTCTTATCCATCTTCAACCATTCGATCTGCCAAGAATTTTCACAGTCGTTGATCACATTAGCCAATCATGATCTTTCAAAAACTCTATAAATGCTGCTGCAAATCCAAGCATTGGTTACACACAACACATGCGAATTAGAGATTACTTACATTCTAGCATTCTAGCATCTTAGCATTGTCATTATTAGCTTTAGCATTCATAGCATTTTCATAATCTTTCATTTTATCAACCATGTTTGACATCAGAATAATCATGTCTTAGCATAGCATTGCATACATTCATATTCAATCTTTTTCTCTAGGAAGACCGTTTGTTGAGCATAGCCCAAGATCTGAGAGCTAGTTGGAATCAATGAAAACACTAGAGATAGAGGACAATGGAATGCCTTTGAAGCATAAACAGAGTTTGCAATTTTATTTCTTTATTTTATGCTTTAATTTAAAGTTTCATTGGTGTGTTTGATTTTTTTTAATCCATATTTGATATTTATCATACACTCAAAACCGATCACACATTTCTGGCACCCACCATGGGGCCTTGCCCTATTTTTAACATCTATTTGTAGGTTTTTTGACAGGATTTCACGTTCTGGAATTTAGATTATTGACAAAATTTTCTGTTTTAGCGCATACGTGGATTTTTGTAGCGCATCCAAGGTTTTCTATGGTGCATCCAAGATTTCTTTTAGTGCTTTTGTAGGTGTTTTAGCACATACAAGAACTATTTCGGTGCATTTAAGGAACAAAATGATCCTTATGAGGAACAAAATGGTGCATATACTCAGCTCAGTTTATTAAAAAATTTGCTAAAAAAAATAGTTGCATTTTTCTTATAGTGCATTTAGGAGTTGTTTTAGTGCATTTGGGACTTTCTGTAGCGCTTATATGATCTGTTTTAGCACATTGAATTGTTTTTGTAGCACATATAGGTGATATTTTAGTGCATACAATTAGTAACTAAATAGGTTTATGAGTCTGACGCCTTCCACAGACAAAACCTTTTTTGGCTTAAAAAGAAACAATCTAGGATAGTCACATCTAGTTTTTAAAACAAAGCAACCCTAGGGTAGACATGGATTAAAATGAAGCAATCTAGGATAGTCACCACACATTATTTTTTTAGTTAAAATGAATCCCATGCTTGTTGTGAAGCAACATCTTCACATAGATTAGATCATGGTGATTTGGGCTCTAAAAAGAACATTATCTACTATGCTTGTGGCAATAGGTCTATGCTCTCCCCTTAATTGGGTGACCAAAATACTAGACTTACCTTTTACATTTCTGCAATTTCATGCTTTATTACATCATGTAGAGGGCCTACTCTTGTGGGAAAAAGTACTCACCCAAGAGGAACGACCCAAGTGGGTTCAAGTCAAAGCTAGACTATTCCACCCCACTATAAAATTTAAAGCGAATCTAGGGAAACCCACTTTTGCTGGTAGTGTGCAAGATAACCATCCCCAAGGCCTTTGTTCTAAAGGTTGGGAGGTCTCTTGAGGAAGTTTATTATTGCTGCATCGAATGGAAACCATTACTACAAACCTAGTGTAGTAGCCAATCATGTCAGTTTCTGAACATCCTAATAATCATAGTGCAAGGAGAGGGAAGAATCTACCCCCAAGATACTCACCATATAACTGCCAAGGACCGTTTGCTCAGGGGATCTAGTATCCACTTCCATCACTCTGAGTATGCACCTAGAAAAGATAAAAACACAGGTGCCCCTTTGGGGGTGACATGGTTGTGTGAGTCAACACAGTTCTAAGATGTGGGTTGTTGATTATTATGATGACCTACTTGCGTACTAAGAGTGAGTCTACTTGTACTATCTTTTATGTGCAAAACCTGTGAAAACACTTTTTGAAAAACATTTTTGAACATACACTTGATGTTTAGTATAGGGCTTAAAAGAACAACTATTTTCAGAGTGTTTACTGTGTTTTCAATCATACTAATTCAGATAAAAGATCATCTAGAATGAACATGCCAAATTTTAGCTAAAACTACTCACAAACTATTCAAAAAATTACTCTGAAAAACTATTTTAGCGCATATAGGGTATATTCTAGTGCATATGAAGTTGTTCTAGCGCATTCACTGGTTAGTTCATCACTTTTAGAGTTTGTTTTAGAGCATACGCGAGATTTCTAAACAGTTTTTGGTCATTGTGAAAACATTTTCTGTAGCGCATATAGGACATAGAGTAGCACATCCGAGACATTGTAGGACATTTAACTGTTTGTCTAGCACACATACCTATTTCTGCAGTGCATACAAGGTACAAAGTAGTGCATCTGTCAATTTTCTAGAATTATTACTTTCGAAAGATCTAAGTTTATAACATCCTTAGTACAGTAGTATATCAACATTTCTCTCATGCTTAGGGAGTGGAAATCAACCAAAATTTTCAAGTTGATTGCCAATAGGATCAAGAAACCCAAGAAACATCTAGGTTACAAGAAAACTTTATAACGAAGGAAATTTTTGTACAAGAGTCAAAACGTCTTGCTCCATTACCACAAATTTCTCCATAGGTACCAAGATTTTGTTAGGGGATTTACTAACAAATACACTGTAGAGCCTCTAGATTCACGGGCCTATTTTCAGAGAAGAGCTCTCTCACAATGACACAATCAAAATCAGCCTCTTGAGTTCAATTATATACCACAACCTTCTATTGAATATCCAACACAATCCTTTAGTGAATTAGGCTATACTTATCATTCTTCAAAAACAAGGATCAAATCTTATGAGTGCACCTTTCAAACAAACTTCTAATTACTGAATCAACTTCCCCCAACAGGATTCTGACATCCTTTATCATTGGAAGCCACAATCACAAATTAGGAACATATTTTTGATCATATCATATGATTTTCATCTTATTAGATTAAAACATCATCATTTTTTCACTTATCAAACTATGATCTAAGTTTAGAAGAACATCTTGAAATCATATGCCTATTTTTACAAGATCACAATACAATAAGCTGAAGGAGGATATTCAACAAGAAGATCATACCCAAAGAACTCAAGAAGAAGGTAAAAATAGTGATCCTCTTTATAGTGTGAGTCAAAATCCCCTTTTTGAAGACAACATGGCCGAAAGAGAAAATGACTTGTTTACTTCCAACAGAGATCTGAGCAAAACCCCTAAAGCTAGTGATGATGAACAAGATGAAGAGCATCACCTTAGAGAAGCTAAGCAATATCCTAAATTTCACAGAGCATTATAAAATATCTTAGAGCACAACAAAGAAAAATATTTCTTGTATCTGGTTGACAAAGGAGCTAAGTTGCCTCATGATTTTAATATTGAAAACTTAAAGAAAGGTCTCGATGAGACACCCTTGTCTGATGTTAGTACTTTATCCCAACAAGTTAAGGTACTTCAAGAGAAAATTAAATAAATACAAGGGGGAACCACAATGAAGACATATGCTCTTGATGACATTTGTCCTTATCCCTTTGATAGGAGTCTCAACATGATCCCATTTCCCAAACATTGTGAAATCCCAAAGTTTGATAGTTAAAACGGGAAATTGGATCCAATTGATCATATTAGGGACTTTTGAAACATGACTTTAGAGTTTTCCCATGAGGATACATATTTGATGCGCTTGTTTCCTAGAAGTCTTGGAGGCCAATCTATGGAATGGCTATCGAAAATCACACCGCCTGTCAAGACATTTGAGGAGTTGATTAACAAGTTCATATCACAATATTCCTACAACATACAACATCAAATAACCATGATTGATCTATGCAAGGATAAACAAAAAACTGGTGAACCATTCATTAATTTTCTTCAGAGATGGAGAAGATTGTTCGCTAGATATCCACGTCATGTTCCTGAAAAGGAAAAGATCACTACCTTTATAAATAGCTTGGATCAAGAAATGAGCTATCGTCTTAATCTTTGTTGTCCTCCCTCTTTTCAAAAATTGATTGGAAATGCCATCACAATTGAAAGTGCCTTATTCTAGAGAGGGATAATCAAACTTGATAAGGACAATCCTAGCTCATCAAGTCACCACAATGATAAATATAAGTTTTGGACTTGCAACAAAAATGTAGTGAATGATGGTGTTGTAGATGCAAATCATGTCTCGACTAAGCCATTTTTTCTTAGTCCTCCAAGTGCTCCTCGCAACAATAACTATAACAGTATCAACTCAGTATCGAATCAGGGAAACAATCCTCCTCCTTCGAGGAATAATGTGAATCAAAATTTTTCTCCAAATCAAGGTAATACCAACAATCAAGGATATCATGGCAACAATAACAATACCTTAGGAAATACATCAAACATGAATCCACAATGATCTTCATTCTTCTCTAGCAGAAGAACTTTTACTCCATTGGGTCAATCTCTAGAATCTTCCTTTAAAGACTTGATGGAAAAGAACGTTATCACTCTACTGCCTCAACATAACTT
>VDFB02088272.1:0-26261 GCA_007258455.2 Sequoia sempervirens
CTTTGAAACAAAAAAGAAATATAGTATCTAAATAGTGCTTAAAACAAGAAGGGAAATGATTGTTGTAAATCAATTGTATCTTCCCAAGTAGCATTGTCTTCATCATATTGATCCCACTATACTTTGCTTTGATCAACCATCCTATTGCGCAATTGGTACTGGCGCCTCTCCAAGATTCAATATGGCTCTATTGTTATTTTCCCGAGCTCTTGGACCTGTAATGCATTCCAATTCAAAACATGTTTCTCATTAGGTACATACTTCTTAAGAAGAGATATATGGAAAACATCATGGATACGACTCAGCTGGGGAGGTAGGGCCAATTTGTAGGCAACCGGGTTTATCTTTTCTATGATTTCAAAGGGTCCCACATAACGTGGTGCCAACTTTTCCTTCTTAGCAAAACTTATAGAGCTTTTATATGGCCTGACCCTTAAGAGAATTGCACCCATCCCTGTGAGATTCCTTTGTGTTCTTTTTCCTATCCACCTATTTATTCATTGCTTCCATATACCTCTGTCTAATTGAGGCTTACGTTTGAACATTTCGCCCCAATATTTGGTCAGGGTTACCGCTCCTATCCTCAAAGATTACATCCCAACTCAAGGGTGTGTGACAAGCTCTTCCATATAGAGCTTCAAATGGAGCCATCCCTATGGAGGCTTGAAAAGATTTATTGTATGCAAACTCTACTAGTGGAAGATATTCTTCCCACTTAGATTGTTGGTCCATACAGTACATACGTAGAAGGTCTTCCACAATTTGATTTGTCCTTTCAGTTTGGCCATCTGTTTCAGGGTGATATGTTGTACTGAAATTTAATTGTGTCCCCAAAGCTGATTGAAGAGTTGTCCAAAACCTTGAAGTGAACCTAGCATCCCTATCGGATATGATCTTTTCTGGAATTCCATGCAACCTAAAAATTTCTTTTATAAAATGTTTAGCCAAAATTGGAGCATCATTTGTCAAATTACCTGCTATGAAGTGAGCAACCTTGGTAACTTTATCAATTACCACCATTATTGTGTTATGCCTATAAGGCATCGTAGGCAATCCTTGTATAAAATCCATACTAATGACTTGCCACTTATGATGTGGTATATCATGGGGGAATAATAATCCTGCAGGATGGCTATGCTCTGCCTTCACCTTCTGACATTCAAGACATTTAGCTACATAGAGTACTATGTCATTCTTCATTCCTTGCCAAAAATATAGTTTTTAAGGTCTGAATAGATTTTTTTTTCCCCAGGGTGTCCTAAATAAGGGGTATTATGGGCTTCACTTAAAACTAACTCTCTTAACTCTTTAGAGCTTGGAACATATATCCTATTGTTGTATTGAAGCAACTTGTCACCATCTAGATAATACCCCTTCATTCTAGGATCAGTTGGATCACTTTCTAAGGTTGATCTAACCTGCTTATACCATGAATCTTCTTTTTGCTCATTTAGAACTTTTTCTCTAAAAGTGATTTTGAAAATTGCAATATTCATCAAGTGCCTCCTTCTGCTTAGTGCATCTGCAACCTTGTTTTCTTTTCCCCTAATATATTCTATCTCAAAATCATATTCGCTTAGAAATTCCAACCATCTTCTTTGTCTAGCATTTAAGTGAGGTTGTGTGAAGATGTACTTGAGTCCTTGATGATCAGTTTTTAACTCAAATGGTTTTCCTAAGAGAAAATGTCTCCATTTCTAAAGAGCATGAACAATCGCTACAAGTTCCAAATCATGAGGTGCATAGTTTACTTCATGATTTTTCAATTTCCTTGATTCATAAGCTACCACACCTTCATCTTGAATGAGTACCCCACCTAGACCTTCAATGGAAGCATCTGTCACAACTATGAAGTGTCCATTTGGTTCTGGAACCTTTAAGATAGGTGCAGTGGTTAATTTTTCCTTCAAATTTTGAAATGTATTATCACACTGTTCAGTCCACAAGAATTTCTTACCCTTTGTAATGAAGTGATTGGATTTGCAATTTTTGAGAATCCTTCTATGAATCTCCTATAATATCCTGCAAGTCCCATAAAACTTCTTACCTCAGACACATTTTTTGGAATTGGCCATTCCTCTATGGCTTTTATCTTATCCGGGTCTACTGCGATACCATCTTCTGAAATGATGTGACCTAAGTAATGTATTTTCTTTTTAAAGAATGCACATTTTGATAGCTTCCCATATAGCCTATGTTCTCTCAACCTTTGCAAAATTAACTAAAGATGTGCTAGGTGTTCCTCCTCATTTTTGGAATAAATCAAGATATCATCTAAGAAGACCAAGAAAAATTTATCCAAGTAATCATGGAACACACTATTCATCAAGTTCATAAAGGCAGCTGGAGCATTAGTCACACCAAAAGGTACAACTGTAAACTCATAATGCCCATACCTTGTTTTGAAGGCTTTTTTTGGGATATCTTCTTCCTTTATCCTGAGTTGGTGGTACCCTGATCGAAGATCTATCTTAGAAAACATAGTTGCTCCTTTCATTTGTTCAAAGAGATCCTCTATGCGTGGTAAAGGGTACCTATTATTTATGGTGACTTTGTTAAGAATTCTATAATCAATACATAGTCTTAAGGTTCCATCTTTCTTTTTAACAAACAAAACCGGTGCTCCCCAAGGGGATACACTTGGCCTTATGAGGCCTTTTCCAAGAAATTCTTCTAATTGCATCTTGAGTTCTACCAACTCTGTTGTGTTCATTTGATAGGGTGCGTTAGACACAGGTTCAGCTCCTGGAACTATATCAATGGAGAAGTCAAATTTTATTTTTGGTGGTAACCCTGGTAGTTCTTCTAGAAACACATCACTAAAATCTTGGAGGTAAGGAGAATTTTGGAGGGTTTGAATATCCCCTTCTTCCTTTTTATCCATGGTAACCATGTATACGAGAGCTCCCTTTCTCTTCTCTCTTTTCATTTGCATAGCTGATATGATTTCCATACTTATAGGTCTATGTTTCCCTTGAAACACAACCCTTTTTCCTACATCATCTAAACATTCTACCCATTTGTTGTAACAGTCTACATTTTCTTGATGGGTTGTCAGCCAACTCATTCCAATTATCACATCATATGATCCTAATGGTGCCACATAAAGATCTACCTTTGTATTAAAGTTAGGAAATTGTATTTTTGCATTAGATAGACACTGGGTCACCTCTTTAACTGCCTTATCCCCATACTGGACTGTCCATGATGATTCCATATGATTAACATTAAATGAATTTTTCCTTACTAATTATGGAGAAATAAAACATTCAGATGATCCAGTATCTATTAGAATTGAGACTAATTTTTCAAAAAGTGTACCTGTAGTCTCTACGGGCACATTCTGGGATTGAGTGCGTCGATTTCTTTGCTGCATGAATCCTTTGTGTAGGTCCCCTCTGAGGTTGATTTGCTCTTATCTGAATTTGCATCCTTGGACATTCTCTAGCAAAGTAATTCCCTCCACACATGAAACATCCACCTGGTGGCCCTCGTTGCATTGGATTTTTAGGTGGGTTATTGTTGGCTTCATTGAGCCTTGGCTGATTTGTGGGCCCATTATAGTTCCTTGGTTCATTTTTGTTGAAGTTGTTCCTATTAGCATTATTCCCATTGTACCTTTGATTATGATTTGGAGGTGGTTTTCTTTTTGATTAATTGTTCCTTAGGTTCTTTTTGAAGTTTTGGTTCCTTCTGAACTCATGTTTCCTCTTGAAGTTATTACTCCCGAAAGATTGTCTTGCTGAAATTAAAGGTTGTAACTTCCTTTCTTGCTTCAAGGATTTCTCTAACACTTCATTCATACCTTCTGGTCCATGCATGTCAACCTCTGCCCCTATGTTGGTATTTAATCCCAAAATGAATTTCCTAGTTTGGCTCTTTTCATCATGTTGATATATTGGCACATATTTTAGTAGTTTGCTAAACCTATCCTAATATTGTTGAACTGTCAGAGATCCTTGTCGAAGGTTGTGAAACTCAGTCATCTTCTCATCAAAAAACAATTGTGGTAGCCACCTCTTATGAAAGTGATCAACAAATTGTTCCCAGGTTATATTTTTATTGGTGTACTTATTTTGTTCCTTCACATTAGTCCACCAGCTAGCTGCTTCACCAACAAGTTGATAGGACCCCCATAAGGCCTTAGTAGTTTCACTAAAGTCCCTTAACTCAAAATACTTCTCCATTTGATTAAGCCAATTCTCTACCCCTTCTCCTAGTTATTTCCCATCAAATTTTGGAGGGGTGATTTTTTCCAAGTCCTTAGTCAATTCTAGAATAGGATTTTCCCTCCTAGGTGCAATTATGTTCTCCTCTGGATCATCTCCTTCATGAGGGTTTTGAATTTAAGGTTCAATTATGTTTTCAATATTATCTTGTCTTGTTCAAAGTTCTTGTACCGTTTGCTCCAAAGAGTTGATTTTATCTCTCTGTTCAATTAACAATTCTATTATTGCTTTAATCCCATCCTTATTCCTTCTCTGAGCCTGTGGTTCATCATCCTTATTCCCCTTGGGCCTTCAGCCGACACTAGCTTGAGTTGCCCTTCCCCTTGGCATTTAGATTTCTTGTTTAATTATTCACATGTTAGTACTATTCTAAGGTTTGAGAAGGGTTGTTTCTAATTTTTAAAACATATATTTCAATTGCACAAGTCATAGTAAGCTCAAGGCCTAGTTTTTGAATCTTGCTCTGATACCACATGTAAAGACCTAATTAATTTTAACCAAAATACCACTATATTTTTTTTTCAAGTATTCATTCACAAGTACACTCGGGAACTTCTATCCATACGAGACAGATATATCATTTGTTCATACAGAACAAGAATTCACTTCATCTATTCATATGGAATAGGAATACATCTATTCATATAATAGGAATACATCTATACATCTATTCATATGATAGGTATGTGCTATGGCCAGAGTCTTGGACTCATTGTGATCATTCGGATCCTGAGTCGCTTCCTTGATGACCACACTTTCTATTGAAAGTGTACCGAGGTTGTCATCCTCAGGGGTATGTAAATGGTAATTCTAAAACTTGAAACCCACCTCGAAATTTAGCCTAAAGGCCCCGGGGAATCAAGCAATCCATGCGGGATTCTTCCGAGTATAGTTGCATGTATTTTAATTGATTATCTCTTATAACTAGTTATGGGATCTCTCCAACCCTAAACCCTATTCCCAAACGCCTGAGTATTGGGAGAATCCTTCATTTCCTAGACTGCCTACATACCCTGCTTCCAAACGGGATCAAGGTGTAAAATATGTAGTTCTATTTTCTAGGATATGTTTATGTGAACTATTATAAAGCGGGTACACAATCCTTTCTAGGGTTTTTATTTCCGCTAGACAGTTCCTCTGCGGTTGCTACCCATGATGGGAAGCATGGATAATAAACAATCGCCTTGACCATTTATTGTTTATCTAATAACATTCATCTAACCCTACTCCCCAATGATGTTCATCTCCCTTGACCCATTTAAATGATTTCCTAATAAATTATCCACATGATTATACCTTGAGTTGGAATTACATTTGCACCATTAAAAATTCCTAAGTTACAGTTTCCTAGGTTGTCACTAGCGGATTTGATTCATTTTTGTTTTATCTTTTTAGATTATCGATCCAAAGCGGATTTCCCTCCCTTTGGATTAAATTAGCCAATGTTCCTTATTTCTCCCCTGCGATTTATAGGGATGATGCCACAGACGCCGTTATTGTAGCTGTATTAGGCTATAGATGCAATAGCTCAAGCGTGGCGGCTTTACCCGTAAACGTGAACTAGAGGCACCACTAATACCGAACGCTGTTGGTTTTGTTTTTCCTTCTTTGATTAGTTTCCAAATCTATATCTAACATACTTAAATATTAATTAGGAAAAGAAAGCTCATAAGGCATGGTAACTCTTAACAATATTCATAAAAGAAAACCCATGATGATTAAATAAATCAACAAGCATTGGTCAAGAATTTATAATAAGTTCCATAGACAATAAAATAATTATTTAACCATCAATTAAGTAACTAACCCATATCCACTTGTAAAGAGATCTTGTGCAATGTAACTAAGTGACATACTTAAATTAATTACATGCGTTATTTTGGGGAAATTTCATCATATAACATTTTGTACCTCCCTTGCCAAATTTATGCAAGAACTCCTTGAGTTGAACATCTTCAAGCATTGTTGTGAGGCTTAAGATCATATCTATATTATCCAGATAGTTTATGTAGCATTAGGAAATGAAAATTACAATTTGACTATGTAATAAAGTATTTAACTAACACTTAAATAGGGCTATTCGATGAGGTTCCTACATTGCCTATCTTTTATAGAAGATTATTTCTAGGTAAGAAGAGGCTTCACATTCTCTATATTTACAATTGAAGAGCCTAGGGTAAAATATGTGATGATAGATGATTTACTATTTGGCAATAATGCTTATTGAAGGGGAAATATTAATTAATTAATAAATTTTTATTTTTATTTAATAAGTCCACAAGTCAAAGGTTTTTATCAATGAGTATTGGATTATTGATATTATGGATTTATTATAGTAGAAAATTTTCAAGGCATTTATACTAAATATCAATTGCTTATTTCTAAATATTATAAATAAAGGAAAGTATCTTCACATAAATATTTGAGCTTATAAATATTCACTTAAAAAGAGTATTTGTAAAAATTCATCTTAAAAGATTAATATATTAACTAACCTTCTTTTTCTAACTATCTTTTACATAAAATAAATATTTAAACTTATAAAATATTCACTTATAAAGAGTATTAATTTAGAAAGAAGTTTAGCTATCTTAAAGTTAAAATACAACTAATCTTTTTTCTTTTCTTTATTAAAATTAACATGCTCGCTAACAACATTTTTAAGGGAAGATTCATGAGATTTACTTTACCCCCAAAATTTTTAGGCTTTAAAGAAAAATGTGCTTTTTTTTTTGCCTTAAGTTTAGGACATCATGGGGATGATTTTTACTTTGAAGTTTCATTACTTACCAATACAAATAGATTATTTCATAACATAAGAAATTTTAATATAAGGGTGTACATATGAACCGAGACACTCCAACATGCCTAATAATAAGGAGAGGTATAAGGAGTGAAGGGATAAAAACCTATTTACCATCCTCTTAAGTAATCGTTGCATGTGTTTGCATTAGAATGGTTTTTTTTTCTTTTCTTCTTAAAGTACTAATTTGGTGATAGATATTGAATGCCAGAATCAAAAGATATAAATGTCTATATTTTGAACAAGAATAACAATATCCTACTATATTTAAAATCAATCAATTAAATCTTTCCAAAATAATGTATATATCCAGAATCTATAGGAGGTCCCAAATTAATTTATAGAAGTTAATTCCCTTATATTGGCTTAAGAACATCAAGATGAATTTTAAAATCCTGTACTCCTTTAATGGAGTAGAATTTATAATTACATGAATAGTTAAATCCTATGAATTCCAAGAACAGTTTTCTTTATCCTTGGTAGCCTTGATGACTCACTTGTTAAAAGAGTAGAATAGGGTAACATGTAAGATTCTTGTCAAAGAAAATTTATGTGAAACTAAGATGCAAGGAGATAAAAAAAAAAGTACTGAATGTTTCTTCTTTCAAATCCTTCCTTAGTTAATTATGTAAGGTATTTGTTTCTCAGACGTATGACTTAAAACTCTGATTGGATATGTTGGTTTATGCTTATCAAGAACTTGGTTGAGATAATGATAAGGTTTTTACGCATGCATCAAGCTAGAACTTACAAATTTAGGTTTAAAAACATTGTTTTATCTATAACATCAACTACTATGGATTCGGTCATCTAAATGGCCGCATTCTCCTGATTTACGCATAAACTTATTACCAAGTCTGAAACTACACATCTGAAGCAGTATGAGTTCACAACCTAATTTCTTTTCATGGAATGATTAATGTAATGAACTGCCAACAAAACCATATATAATCATGATCATTTTAAGAAGGTGCAAATCTACCTGTTGCACTAATTCTTGGAGGAACTCTAGGATGTTTGATGGCAAAGGGAGTACCAAAGTCACCATGATGGCCTTCCAAACAGATCTGCAAAAAAAAACTCTGCTGGAGCTCTGCCAAGCAATTCCACGTAAAATGAAACCTTCAAATGCTAAATGCCTGCTCATTGATCTGTTTCAAAGGCAGGAAAAAAAACAAACAATCTAAAATTCATAACATAGAATTGGAGAGTTGCCTCAAATGCATGCCTGCATGTTCAATTTATAGATAGAAATGTATTAAATTATTTTCCACTATAGTTCTCGAATTAGCTCCGCTATTTATTTAGGGTAGTTGGAATTATCCATGTGAAAAATATGGGTGGCGTGACAAGTCAGCGTTGGGCTGCAAAATGGTGTTCTTGGTTGGCAGGTACACACATGCTATATCCAGTGCCTTCAATTTATTTGACTTCAATTCCCTATCTCAAGTTCTGTTAGATTTTAAATTTAATGAATACTAACTCACAATCTGATAGCCAACAACGTGGGGAAGTAATTTTTTTTTTTTAGCTTTTCCATGAGTATCACATGCATTCATGCATTAATATTTAAAGTCTATCAACGTTTGCAGTAAGAGTTGGGTAAGAGAAGGAGTTGTGACATCCTCCCTCCCTTATTTGTGCATCGTCTCGATGCATATATTCAATAAGTTTGATATAGTAAAGAGATATAATACTTTAAAACAAGAAAGAAATATAGTATCTAAATAGTGGCAAAACAAGGAGATGGAAAGATTTTTGTAGTTCAGGTGTATCTTCCCAAAGTAGCATTTTTTTCTTTATCCATATTGAGTCAGGTATACTTTGCTGCAGAGTCCAGCCACTCTATTTATTTTGAATTAGTGCTTTGAATTGTCTCTCAAAGATTAAATTTATGGCTCCTATTGTTGTTTTCGGGCTCTTGGACTATGTAATGCATTCCAATTCAAAACATGTTTCTCATTAGGTACATACTTCTTAAGAAGAGATATATGGAAAACATCATGGATACGACTCAGCTGGGGAGGTAGGGCCAATTTGTAGGCAACCGGGTTTATCTTTTCTATGATTTCGAAGGGTCCCACATAACGTGGTGCCAACTTTGCCTTCTTACCAAAACTTATAGAGCTTTTATATGGCCTGACCCTTAAGAAAACTTTTTCACCTACTGCGAATTCCCTTTGTGTTCTTTTCCTATCCGCATAACTCCTTTTTTTGTCTGTTGCTTCCCTTAACCTCTGCCTAATTGACCTGATTTGATTTTCCATTTCCTTCAACATATCTGGTCCAATTACCACTCTATCCTCAAGATTATCCCAACTCAAAGGTGTGCGACAAGTTCTTCCATATAGAGCTTCAAATGGAGCCATCCCTAGGGAGACTTGAAAAGAGTTATTGTATGCAAACTCTACTAGTGGAAGATATTCTTCCCACTTAGATTGTTGGTCCATACAGTACATACGTAGAAGGTCTTCCACAATTTGATTTGTTCTTTCAGTTTGGCCATCTATTTCAGGGTGATATGATGTACTAAAATTTAATTGTGTCTCCAAAGCTGATTGAAGAGTTGTCCAAAACCTTGAAGTGAACCTAGCATCCATATCGGATATGATCTTTTTTGGAATTCCATGCAACCTAAAAATTTCTTTTATAAAACGTTTAGCCAAAATTGGAGCATCATCTGTTAAATTACCTGCTATGAAGTGAGCAACCTTGGTAAGTTTGTCAATTACCACCATTATTGTGTTATGCCTATAAGGCGTCATAGGCAATCCTTGTATAAAATCCATACTAATGACTTGCCACTTATGATGCGGTATATCATGGGGGTATAATAATACTACAAGATGACTATGCTCTGCCTTCACCCTCTGACATTCAAGACATTTAGCTACATAGAGTACTATGTCATTCTTCATTCCTTGCCAAAAATATAGTTTCTTAAGGTCTGAATAGAGTTTGTTTGCCCCAGGGTGTCCTGAATAAGGGGTATTATGGGCTTCACTTAAAACTAACTCTCTTAACTCTTTAGAGCTTGGAACATATATCCTATTGTTGTATCGAAGCAACTTGTCACCATCTAGATAATACCCCTTCATTCTAGGATCAGTTGGATCACTTTCTAAGGTTGATCTGACCTGCTTATACCATGAATCTTCTTTTTGCTCATTTAGAACTTTTTCTCTACAAGTGGTTTTGAATATTGCAATATTCATCAAGTGCCTCCTTCTGCTTAGTGCATCTGCAACCTTGTTTTATTTTCCCTTAATATATTCTATCTCAAAATCATATTCGCTTAGAAATTCCAACCATCTTCTTTGTCTAGCATTTAAGTGAGGTTGTGTGAAGATGTACTTGAGTCCTTGATGATTAGTTTTTAACTCAAATGGTTTTCCTAAGAGAAAGTGTCTCCATTTTTGAAGAGCATATACAATTGCTGCAAGTTCCAAATCATGAGGTGCATAGTTTACTTCATGATTTTTCAATTTCCTTGATTCATAAGCTACCACACCTTCATCCTAGATGAGTACCCCACCTAGACCTTCAATGGACGCATATGTCACAACTATGAAATGTCCATTTGGCTTTGGAACCTTTAAGATAGGTGCAGTGGTTAATTTTTCCTTCAAAATTTGAAATGCCTTATCACACTGTTTAGACCACAAGAATTTCTTGCCCTTCCTTTGTAATGAAGTGATTGGATTTGCAATTTTTGAGAATCCTTCTATGAATCTCCTATAATATCCTACAAGTCCCATAAAACTTCTTGCCTTAGACACATTTTTGGGAATTGGCAACTCTTCTATAGCTTTTATCTTATCTGGATCTACTGCAATACCATCTTCTGAAATTATGTGGCCTAAGTAATGTATTTTCTTTTTAAAGAATGCACATTTTGAGAGTTTCCTGTATAGCTTATGTTCTCTCAACCTTTGCAAAACTAACTGAAGATGTGTTAGGTGTTCCTCCTCATTTTTGGAATAAATCAAGATATCATCTAAGAAGACCAAGACAAATTTATCTAGGTAATCATGGAACACACTGTTCATTAAGTTCATAAAGGCAGCTTGAGCATTAGTCACACCAAAAGGTACAACTGTAAACTCATAATGCCCATACCTTGTTCTAAAGGTTGTTTTTGGGATATCTTCTTCCTTTATCCAGAGTTGGTGGTACCCTAATCAAAGATCTATCTTAGAAAACACAGTTGCTCCTTTCATTTGTTCAAAGAGATCCTCGATGCATGGTAAAGGGTACCTATTCTTTATGGTGACTTTGTTAAGCATTCTATAGTCAATACATAGTCTTAAGGTTCCATCTTTCTTTTTAACAAACAAAACCGGTGCTCCCCAAGGGGATACACTTGGCCTTATGAGGCCTTTTCCAAGAAATTCTTCTAATTGCATCTTGAGTTCTACCAACTCTGTTGTGTTCATTTGATAGGGTGCGTTAGACACAGGTTCAGCTCCTGGAACTATATCAATGGAGAAGTCAAATTTTATTTTTGGTGGTAACCCTGGTAGTTCTTCTAGAAACACATCACTAAAATCTTGGAGGTAAGGAGAATTTTGGAGGGTTTGAATATCCCCTTCTTCCTTTTTATCCATGGTAACCATGTATACGAGAGCTCCCTTTCTCTTCTCTCTTTTCATTTGCATAGCTGATATGATTTCCATACTTATAGGTCTATGTTTCCCTTGAAACACAACCCTTTTTCCTACATCATCTAAACATTCTACCCATTTGTTGTAACAGTCTACATTTTCTTGATGGGTTGTCAGCCAACTCATTCCAATTATCACATCATATGATCCTAATGGTGCCACATAAAGATCTACCTTTGTATTAAAGTTAGGAAATTGTATTTTTGCATTAGATAGACACTGGGTCACCTCTTTAACTGCCTTATCCCCATACTGGACTGTCCATGATGATTCCATATGATTAACATTAAATGAATTTTTCCTTACTAATTATGGAGAAATAAAACATTCAGATGATCCAGTATCTATTAGAATTGAGACTAATTTTTCAAAAAGTGTACCTGTAGTCTCTACGGGCACATTCTGGGATTGAGTGCGTCGATTTCTTTGCTGCATGAATCCTTTGTGTAGGTCCCCTCTGAGGTTGATTTGCTCTTATCTGAATTTGCATCCTTGGACATTCTCTAGCAAAGTAATTCCCTCCACACATGAAACATCCACCTGGTGGCCCTCGTTGCATTGGATTTTTAGGTGGGTTATTGTTGGCTTCATTGAGCCTTGGCTGATTTGTGGGCCCATTATAGTTCCTTGGTTCATTTTTGTTGAAGTTGTTCCTATTAGCATTATTCCCATTGTACCTTTTATTCTGATTTGGAGGTGGTTTTCTTTTTGATGAATTGTTCCTTAGGTTTTTGTTGAAGTTTTGGTTCCTTTTGAACTCATGTTTCCTCTTGAAGTTATTACTCCTGAAAGATTGTCTTGCTGAAATTAAAGCTTGTAACTTCCTTTCTTGCTTCAAGGATTTCTCTAACACTTCATTCATACCTTATGGTCCATGCATGTCAACCTCTGCCCCTATGTTGGTATTTAATCCCAAAATGAATTTCCTGGTTTGGCTCTTTTCATCCTGTTGATATATTGGTACATATTTTAGTAGTTTGGTAAACCTATCCTAGTATTGTTGAACTGTCAAAGATCCTTGTCGAAGGTTGTGAAACTCAGTCATCTTCTCATCAAAAAACAATTATGGTAGCCACCTCTTATGAAAGTGATCAACAAATTATTCCCAGGTTATATTTTTATTGGTGTACTTATTTTGTTCCTTCACATTAGTCCACCAGCTAGCTACTTCACCAACAAGTTGATAGGACCCCCATAAGGCCTTAGTAGTTTTACTGAAGTCCCTTAACTCAAAATACTTCTCCATTTCACTAAGCCAATTCTCTGCCCATTCTCCTAGTTATTTCCCATCAAATTTTGGAGGGGTGATTTTTTTCAAGTCCTTAGTCAATTCCAGAATAGGATTTTCCCTCCTAGGTGCAATTATGTTCTCCTCTGGATCATCTCCTTCATGAGGGTTTTGAATTTCAGGTTCAACTATGTTTTCGATATTATCTTGTCTTGTTTGAAGTTCTTGTACCGTTTGCTCCAAAGAGTTGATTTTATCTCTCTGTTCAGTTAACAGTTCTATTATTGCTTCAATCCCATCCTTATTCCTTCTCTGAGCCTGTGGTTCATCATCTTTGTTCCCCTTTGGTCTTCGACCGACACCAACTCGAGTTGCCCTTCCCCTTGGCATTTAGAATTCCTGTTTAATTATTCCACATATTAGGTACTATTATAAGGTTTGAGAGCGGTTTTCTAATTTTTAGACAAATATTTCAATTCATGAAATTAGAAGTAAGCTCAGGGCCTACTTTTTTTTTTGAGGATCTAGGCTCAAATTTATACATGTAAGAGACCCTGAATTGAATTTCCAGCCAAAGTACCGCTATATTTTTTTTTTTTTAAGTATTCGTTCTCAGAGTACACTAGGGGCTTCTATCCATACTTGGGGACAGATATATCATTTTGTTGTTCATGCGGACTGCAAGATTCCACTTCATCTGTCATATGGAATAGGAATACATCTATTCATATAATTGGAATAGGCATCCGCCTAAACGAGGCAGGCATCTATCATATGATAGGTATGTCCTCTGGCCAGAGTCTTGGACTCATTGGGATCATCCAGATCCTGAGTCGCTTCCCTGATGACCACACTTTCTATTGAAAGTGTATCGAGGTCATCGTCCTCAGGGGTATGTAAATGGTAATTCTAAAACTTGAAACCCACCTCAGAATTTAGCCTAAAGGCCCTGAGGAATCAAGCAATCCATGCGGGATTCTTCTGAGTATAGTTGCATGTATTTTAGTTGATTATCTCTTATAATAACTATTTATGGGGGATCCTCTCAACCCACAGAGCTGATTTCAGATGCTTGAATGCTTGGGGCATCCAGCCGTTTCAGGACTACCACACCTACATACCCTAAGCGGGATCAAAGGCTTGCTTAAAATAGCTAGCGTTTCCTATTTTCTAGGCTATGTTTATGTGAACTGTTATAAAGCGGGTACGCAACCCTTTCTAGGGTTTTTATTTCCCCTAGACAGTTCCTCTGCGGTTGCTACCCACGATGGGAAGCATGGATAATAAACGATCGCCTTGACCATTTATTGTTTACCTATTAACATTCATCTAACCCTACTCCCTAATGATGTTCATCTCCCTTGACCCGTTTAAATGATTTCCTAATAATTTATCCACATGATTTTATCTTGGGTTAGATTACGCTTTGAACAATTGAAAATTCCTAAGTTACAGTTTTCTAGGTTGTCACTAGCGGATTTGATTCATTTTTGTTTTATCTTTTTAGATTATCGATCCAAAGGGGATTTCCCTCCCTTTGGATTAAATTAGCCAATGTTCCTTATTTCTCCCCGGCGGTTTATAGGGACGATGCAGATGCAGATTGAAGTATAGGTTGTATTAAGGCTATAGGCCTTGATGCTCAAAGCCTTGATGAAAGCTTTACCCATAAACGTGAGCCAGAGGCACCATTAATACCGAACGCTGCTGGTTTTGTTTTTCCTTCTTTGATTAGTTTCCAAATCTATATCTAACATACTTAAATATTAATTAGGAAAAAAAAGCTCATAAGGCATGGTAACTCTTAACAATATTCATAAAAGAAAACCCATGATGATTAAATAAATCAACCAGCATTGGTCAAGAATTTATAATAAGTTCCATAGACAATAAAATAATTATTTAACCATCAATTAAGTAACTAACCCATATCCACTTGTAAAGAAATCTTGTGCAATGTAACTAAGTGACATACTTAAATTAATTACATGTGTTATTTTGGGGAAATTTCATCATATAACGTTTTGTACCTCCCTTGCCAAATTTATGCAAGAACTCCTTGAGTTGAACATCTTCAAGCATTGTTGTGAGGCTTAAGATCATATCTATATTATCTAGATAGTTTATGTAGCATTAGGAAATGAAAATTACAATTTGACTATGTAATAAAGTATTTAACCAACACTTAACTAGGGCTATTCGATGAGGTTCCTACATTGCCTATCTTTTATAGAAGATTATTTCTAGGTAAGAAGAGGCTTCACATTCTCTATATTTACAATTGAAGAGCCTAGACCAAATATGTGTTGATAGATGATTTACTATTCGTATACTTCGATGAAGGGGCAATATTAATTAATTTATTTTATTTAATAAGTCCTAAAGTCAAAGGTTTTTATCAATGGTATTGGATTAATGATATTATGGATTTATTATATTGAAAATTTCAAAAGAGCTGACTATACTTTGAAATATGGAAATTGCTTGTTTCTAAATATTATAAAATAAAGGAGAAGTGTATCTTCACATAAATGGTAGGCTTATAAATATTCCCTTAAAGGTATTTATTAAAGTTCATCTTAAAGGGATAATATATTAACTAACCTTCTTTTCCACAACTATCTTTACATGGAAATAAATGTTTAAGCTTATAAGTATTTACTTGTAAAAGGTATTAGTTTGAAAAGTTTATCTTAAAAAGTTAAAATACCACTAATATTTCTTTCTTTATTAAAATTAACATGTACTCTTCTTTCTTTCTATTTTTTAGGGAAGATTCATGAGATTTACTTTACCCCCAAAAATTTTAGGCTTTAAAGAAAAATGTGCATTTTTTTTTTTCCTTAAGTTTAGGACATCACACGTGGGGATGATTTTTACTTTGAATTTTCATTACTTACCAATATAAATACGTTATTCCGTAACATAAGAAATTTTAATATAAGGGTGTACATATGAACCAAGACACTCTAACATGCCTAATAATAAGGAGAGGTATAAGGAGTGAAGGGATAAAAACCTATTTACCATCCTCCTAAGTAACCGTTGCATGTGTTTTCATTAGAATGGTTTTTTTTTTCTTCTTAAAGTACTAAATTGGTGATAGATATTGAATGCCAGAATCAAAAGATATAAATGTCTATATTTTGAATAGGAATCACAATAGCCTACTATATTTAAAATCAATCAATTAAATCTTTCCAAAATAATGTATATATCCAGAATCTATAAGTCCCAAATGTTATAAATTATTCACTTATATTAGCTTAGCTGCATCAAGATAATTTTTAAATCTCATAACTCCTTTAATAGGTAAATTCATAATTACCGCAATAATTAAATCCTACTCCAATTCCAAGAACAATTTCATTATCCTTATTAATACTTGATCACTCATGGTAAAAAAGGTAGAGGAAATAGGAGTAACATGCGCCTGAATCTACTGTCAAAAAGAAAATTTATGTGAAACTGAGATGCAAGGAGATAAAAAAGATACTGATTATTTATGTTTTCAAATCCTTCCTTAGTCAATTATTTAAGTTATTTGTTCCCAGACATATGACTTAAAACTCTGATTAGATATGTTGGTTTATGCTTATCAAGAACTTGGTTGAGATAATGATTAGTGGAAAGCTACTAGTTTTTACACATGGATCAACCCAGAATTTACAAATTTAGGTTTAAGAATATTGTTTTATCTACATAACATCAACTACTATGGATTCGGTCATCTAAATGGCCGCATTCTCCTGATTTACGCATAAACTTATTACCAAGTCTGAAACTACACATCTGAAGCAGTATGAGTTCACAACCTAATTTCTTTTCATGGAATGATTAATGTAATGAACTGCCAACAAAACCATATATAATCATGATCATTTTAAGAAGGTGCAAATCTACCTGTTGCACTAATTCTTGGAGGAACTCTAGGATGTTTGATGGCAAAGGGAGTACCAAAGTCACCATGATGGCCTTCCAAACAGATCTGCAAAAAAAAACTCTGCTGGAGCTCTGCCAAGCAATTCCACGTAAAATGAAACCTTCAAATGCTAAATGCCTGCTCATTGATCTGTTTCAAAGGCAGGAAAAAAAACAAACAATCTAAAATTCATAACATAGAATTGGAGAGTTGCCTCAAATGCATGCCTGCATGTTCAATTTATAGATAGAAATGTATTAAATTATTTTCCACTATAGTTCTCGAATTAGCTCCGCTATTTATTTAGGGTAGTTGGAATTATCCATGTGAAAAATATGGGTGGCGTGACAAGTCAGCGTTGGGCTGCAAAATGGTGTTCTTGGTTGGCAGGTACACACATGCTATATCCAGTGCCTTCAATTTATTTGACTTCAATTCCCTATCTCAAGTTCTGTTAGATTTTAAATTTAATGAATACTAACTCACAATCTGATAGCCAACAACGTGGGGAAGTAATTTTTTTTTTTTAGCTTTTCCATGAGTATCACATGCATTCATGCATTAATATTTAAAGTCTATCAACGTTTGCAGTAAGAGTTGGGTAAGAGAAGGAGTTGTGACATCCTCCCTCCCTTATTTGTGCATCGTCTCGATGCATATATTCAATAAGTTTGATATAGTAAAGAGATATAATACTTTAAAACAAGAAAGAAATATAGTATCTAAATAGTGCTTAAAACAAGAATGGAAAAGATTTTTGTAGTTCAATTGTATCTTCCCAAGTAGCATTTTCTTCATCATATTGATCCCATTGTACTTTGCTTTGGTCAACCATTCTGTTGCGCAATTGGTACTAGCGTCTCTCCAAGATTTGATATGGCTCTATTGTTATTTTCCCGGGTTCTTGGACCTGTAGTGCATTCCAATTCAAAACATGTTTCTCATTAGGTACATACTTCTTAAGAAGAGATATATGGAAAACATCATGGATACGACTCAGTTGGGGAGGTAGGGCCAATCTATAGGCAACCGGGTTTATCTTATCTATGATTTCAAAGGGTCCCACATAACGGGGTGCCAACTTTTCCTTCTTACCAACACTTATAGAGCTTTTATATGGCTTGACCCTTAAGAAAACTTTTTCACCTACTGTGAATTCCCTTTGTGTTCTTTTCCTATCCGCATAACTCTTTTGTCTGTCTGTTGCTTCCCTTAACCTCTGTCTAATTGACCTGATTTGATTTTCCATTTCCTTCAACATATCTGGTCCAATTACCACTCTATCCTCAAGATTATCCCAACTCAAAGGTGTGCGACAAGCTCTTCCATATAGAGCTTCAAATGGAGCCATCCCTAGGGAGACTTGAAAAGAGTTATTGTATGCAAACTCTACTAGTGGAAGATATTCTTCCCACTTAGATTGTTGGTCCATACAGTACATACGTAGAAGGTCTTCCACAATTTGATTTGTCCTTTCAGTTTGGCCATCTGTTTCAGGGTGATATGCTGTACTGAAATTTAATTGTGTCCCCAAAGCTAATTGAAGAGTTGTCCAAAACCTTGAAGTGAACCTAGCATCCCTATCAAATATGATCTTTTCTGGAATTCCATGTAACCTAAAAATTTCTTTTATAAAACATTTAGCCAAAATTGGAGCATCATCTGTTAAATTACCTGCTATGAAGTGAGCAACCTTGGTAAGTTTGTCAATTACCACCATTATTGTGTTATTCCTATAAGGCGTCGTAGGCAATCCTTGTATAAAATCCATACTAATGACTTGCCACTTATGATGCGGTATATCATGGGGGTATAATAATCCCGCAGGATGGCTATGCTCTGCCTTCACCCTCTGACATTCAAGACATTTAGCTACATAAAGTACTATGTCATTCTTCATTCCTTGCTAGAAATATAGTTTCTTGAGGTCTGAATAGAGTTTATTTGCCCCTAGATGTCCTGAATAAGGGGTATTGTGGGCTTCACTTAAAACTAACTCTCTTAAATCTTTACAGTTTGGAACATATATCCTATTGTTGTATCGAAGCATCTTGTCACCATCTAGATTATACCCCTTTATACTAGGATCAACTGGATCATTTTCTAAGGTTGATCTAACCTGCTTATACCATGGATCTTCTTTTTGCCCATTTAGCACTTTTTCTCTAAAAGTGGTTTTGAATATTACCATATTCATCAAGTGCCTCCTTCTGCTTAGTGCATCTGCAACCCTATTTTCTTTTCCCTTAATATATTCTATCTCAAAATCGTATTCGCTTAGAAATTCTAACCATCTTCTTTGTCTAGCATTCAAGTGAGGTTGCGTGAAGATGTACTTGAGTCCTTGATGGTCAGTTTTTAACTCAAATGGCTTTCCTAAGAGAAAATGTCTCCATTTTTGAAGAGCATGTACGATTGCTGCAAGTTCCAAATCATGAGGTGCATAGTTTACTTCATGATTTTTCAATTTCCTTGATTCATATGCTACCACACCTTCATCCTGAATGAGTACCCCACCTAGGCCTTCAATGGAAGCATCTGTCACAACTATGAAGTGTCCATTTGGTTATGGAACCTTTAAGATAGGTGCAGTGGTTAATTTTTCCTTCAAATTTTTAAATGCCTTATCACACTGTTCAGTCCACAAGAATTTCTTACCCTTTCTTTGTAATGAAGTGATTGGATTTGCAATTTTTGAGAATCCTTCTATGAATCTCCTATAATATCCTGCAAGTCCCATAAAACTTCTTACCTCAGACACATTTTTTGGAATTGGCCATTCCTCTATGGCTTTTATCTTATTCGGGTCTACTGCGATACCATCTTCTGAAATGATGTGACCTAAGTAATGTATTTTCTTTTTAAAGAATGCACATTTTGATAGTTTCCCATATAGCCTATGTTCTCTCAACCTTTGCAAAATTAACTGAAGATGTGCTAGGTGTTCCTCCTCATTTTTGGAATAAATCAAGATATCATCTAAGAAGACCAAGACAAATTTATCCAAGTAATCATGGAACACACTATTCATTAAGTTCATAAAGGAAGTTGGAGCATTAGTCACACCAAAAGGTACAACTATAAACTCATAATGCATGTACCTTGTTCTAAATGTTGTTTTTGGAATATATTCCTCCTTTATCCTGAGTTGATGATACCCTAATCAAAGATCTATCTTAGAAAACATGGTTGCATTCCTTTCATCTATTCAAAGAGATCCTCAATGTGTGGCAAAGGGTAACTATTCTTTATTATGACTTTGTTCAACATTCTATAATCAATAAAGTCTTAAGGTTCCATCTTTCTTTTTAACATTTGAACAAAACTAGTGCTCCCCAAGGAGAAACACTTGGTCTTATGAGACCCTTCCCAAGCAGTTCTTCTAGTTGCATCTTGAGTTCTACCAATTTTGTTGTGTTCATTCAATAGGGTGCCTTAGACACAGGTTTGACTCTTTGAACTATATCAATGGAGAAGTCAAATTTTCTTTTGTTGAAAGGTAACCACAGAGAGTAGTTCTTGCGGAAACCACATCACTAAAATTTTGGAGTAAAAAGGAGGAGATTTTTTGGAGGGTCAGATAATGTCCCTTCTTCCTTTTATCCACTTGGTAACCATGTATGGCAGAGCTCCACGCTTCTCTTTCTCTCTTTTCCGTTTGAATAAGTGATACTTGTGTTCATACTTTATAGATCTATGTTTCCCTTGGATGCACTGCTTTTTTTCCCGCCACATCATCTAAATATTCTACATTTTTGTAGCCGTCACCATTTTGCTTGATTGGGTTGTAAGCCAATCATTTAATGATCACATCATATGATCCTAAAGGGGCCACATAAAGGTCTACCTTTGTATTAAAGTTAGGAAATTGTATTTTTGCATTAGGTAGACACTGGGTCACCTCTTTAACTGCCTTATCCCCATACTAGACTATCCATGATGATTCCATATGATTAACATTAAATGAATTTTTTTTTTCCTTACTAGTGCGGAGAAATAAAACCCCGATTCAGATGATCCGATTATCTATTAAATTGAGACACAATTTTCAAAAGGAATTAATGCCAATCCCTCACGGGCATTGGGATCAAAGTCGTCGATTTCTCAACAACTGAATCGCTTTGGTGGCGGGTCCCCTCAGGGTTGTTTGCTCTTATCACAGATTTGCATCTTGCGATTACTCACAACAAAGTGATTCCTACACATAGAAACATCCAGCAGGTGGCCCTGGATTTACTTACTTTGGTTTTAGAGTTATTCTTGGCTTCATTGGAGCCTTGGGTGATTTGTGGACCGTTATAGTTCTTTTGGTTCATTTTGTTAGAGTTGTTCACCATTGGCATGATTCCCGTTGTACCTTTTTTGGATTCGATTTGGAGTGGTTTCGCTTTAAGGTAAAGATTGTTTCAGCAGAGTTCTTGTTGAAGTTTGGTTCATTACGGACTCATGTTCCTCTTGGAAGTTATTACTCTTGAAGATTGTCTTCTTTGCGAAATTAAAACATGGCTTCCTTTCTTTAGCTCCAGTTTCTAGCACTTCATTCATACCTTCGGGTCCATGCATGTCAACCTCTGCTCCTATGTTGGTATTTAATCCCAAAATGAATTTCCTGGTTTGGCTCTTTTCATCTTGTTGATATATTGGCACATATTTTAGCAGTTTGGCAAACCTATCCCAATATTGTTGAACTGTCAAAGATCCTTGTCGAAGGTTGTGAAACTCAGTCATCTTCTCATCGAAAAACAATTGTGGTAGCCACCTTTTACGAAAGTGCTCAACAAATTGTTCCCATGTTATATCCTCCTTGGTGTACTTATTTTGTTCCTTCACATTAGTCCACCAGCTAGATGCTTCACCAACAAGTTGGTAGGACCCCCATAAGGCCTTAGTAGTTTCGCTGAAGTCCCTTAACTCAAAATACTTCACCATTTCACTAAGCCAATTCTCTGCCCCTTCTCCTAGTTGTTTCCCATCAAATTTTGGAGGGGCGATTTTTTTCAAGTCCTTAGTCAATTCCAGAATAGGATTTTCCCTCCTAGGTGCAATTACGTTCTCCTCTGGATCATCTCCTTCATGAGGGTTTTGAATTTCAGGTTCAACTATGTTTTCGATATTATCTTGTCTTGTTCGAAGTTCTTGTACCGTTTGCTCCAAAGAGTTGATTTTATCTCTCTGTTCAGTTAACAGTTCTATTATTGCTTCAATCCCATCCTTATTCCTTCTTTGAGCCTGTGGTTCATCATCTTTATTCCCCTTTGGTCTTCGACCGACACCAGCTCGAGTTGCCCTTCCCCTTGGCATTTAGAATTCCTGTTTAATTATTCTTATGTTAGTATGATTCCAATGTTTGAGAAAGGATGTTTCTTTCATATAAATTTTAAAATACATATTTCAATTGCGCGAGTCGTAGTAAGCTCAAGGCCTAGTTTTTGAATCTCGCTCTGATACCACATGTAAAGACCCAATTAATTTTTAACTGGAAATACCACTCTGATTTTTTTTTTTAAGTATTCATTCACAAGTATACTCGGGAACTTCTATCCATACGGGATAGATATAGCATCTGTTCATACGGAACAGGAATTCACTTCATCTATTCATATGGAATAGGAATACATCTATTCATATAATCGGAATAGGCATCCACCTAAACGAGGCAGGCATCTATCATATGATAGGTACGTGCTCTGGCCAGAGTCTTGGACTCATCGGGATCATCTAGATCCTGAGTCGCTTCCCTGATGACCACACTTTCTACTAAAAGTGCACCGAGGTCGTCGTCCTCAGGGGTATGTAAAATTGTAATTCTAAACTTGAAACCCGCCTCGGAATTTGGCCTAAGGGCCTCGGGGAATCAAGCAATCCATGCGGGATTCTTCCAAGTATAGTTGCATGTATTTTGGTTGATTATCTTATATAACTAGTTATGTGATCTCTCCAACCCTAAACCCCATTCCCGAACGCCTGAGTACTGGGAGCATCCTTCGTTTCCCAGACTGCCTACATACCCTGCTTCCAAACGGGATCAAGGCGTAAAATATGTAGTTCTATTTTCTAGGCTATGTTTATGTGAACTGTTATAAAGCGGGTACGCAACCCTTTCTAGGGTTTTTATTTCCCCTAGACAGTTCCTCTGCGGTTGCTACCCACGATGGGAAGCATGGATAATAAACGATTGCCTTGACCATTTATTGTTTACCTATTAACATTCATCTAACCCTACTCCCTAATGATGTTCATTTCCCTTGACCCGTTTAAATGATTTCCTAATAATTTATCCACATGATTATATCTTTGAGTTAGAATTACATTTGCACCACTGAAAATTCCTAAGTTACAATTTTCTAGGTTATCACTAGTGGATTTGATTCATTTTTGTTTTATCTTTTTAGATTATCGATCCAAAGGGGATTTCCCTTCCTTTGGATTTTAAACAACCCATGTTCCTTATTTCTCCCTGGTGATTTATAGGGATGATGCCAAAGACGCCGTTATTGCAGCTGTATTAGGCTATAGATGCAGTAGCTCAAGCGCGACGGCTTTACCCGTAAACGTGAACCAGAGGCACCATTAATACCGAACACTGCTGGTTTTGTTTTTCCTTCTTTGATTAGTTTCCAAATCTATATCTTAAATATTAATTAGGAAAAGAAAGTTCATAAGGCACGGTAACTCTTAACAATATTCAAAAAAGGAAACCCATGATGATTAAATAAATCAACAAGCACTGGTCAAGAATTTATAATAAGTTCCATAGACAATAAAATAATTATTTAACTATCAATTAAGTAACTAACCCATATCCACTTGTAAAGAAATCTCATGCAATGTAACTAAGTGACATACTTAAATTAATTACATGCGTTATTTTTGGGAAATTTCATCATATAACGTTTTGTACCTCCCTTGCCAAATTTATGCAAGAACTCCTTGAGTTGAACATCTTCAAGCATTGTTGTGAGGCTTAAGATCATATCTATATTATCCAGATAGTTTATGTAACATTAGGAAATGAAAATTACAATTTGACTATGTAATAAAATATTTAACCAACACTTAACTAGGGCTATTCGATGAGGTTCCTACATTGCCTATCTTTTATAGAAGATTATTTCTAGGTAAGAAGAGGCTTCACATTCTCTATATTTACAATTGAAGAGCCTAGACCAAATATGTGTTGATAGATGATTTACTATTCGTATGCTTTGACGAAGGAGCAATATTAATTAATTAATTAATTAATTTTATTTTATTTAATAAGTCCTAAAGTCAAAGGTTCTTATCAATGGTATTGGATTAATGATATTATAGATTTATTATATTGAAAATTTTCAAGCTTGAATATACTAAATATCAATTACTTATTTCTAAATATTATAAATAAAGGAAAGTATCTTCACATAAATATTTGAGCTTATAAATATTCACTTAAAAAGAATATTTGTAAAAGTTCATCTTAAAAGATTAATATATTAACTAACCTTCTTTTTCTAACTATCTTGACATAAAATAAATATTTAAACTTATAAATATTCACCCTTAAAAGAGTATCAATTTGAAAAGTTTATCTTAAAAAGTTAAAATACCACTAATCTTCCTTTCTTTATTAAAATTAACATGTACTCTTCTTTCTTTCTATTTTTAAGAGAAGATTCATGAGATTTACTTTACCCCCCAAAATTTTAGGCTTTAAAGAAAGATGTGCATTTTTTTTTAGCCTTAAGTTTAGGACATCGTGGGGATGATTTTTACTTTGAATTTTCATTACTTACCAATATAAATAGGTTATTCCGTAACATAAGAAATTCTAATATAAGGGTGTACATATGAACCGAGACACTCCAACATGCCTAATAATAAGGAGAGGTATAAGGAGTGAAGGGATAAAAAAACCTATTTACCATCCTCCTAAGTAACCGTTGCATGTGTTTGCATTAGAATGGTTTTTTCTTTTCTTCTTAAAGTACTAAATTGGTGATAGATATTGAATGCCAGAATCAAAAGATATAAATGTCTATATTTTGAAGAGGAATCACAATATCCTACTATATTTAAAATCAATCAATTAAATCTTTCCCAAATAATGTATATATCTAGAATCTGTAAGTCCCAAATGTTATAAATTATTTACTTATATTAGCTTAGCTGCATCAAGATAATTTTTAAATCTCATAACTCCTTTAATAGGTAAATTCATAATTACCGCAATAATTAAATCCTACTCCAATTCCAAGAACAATTTCATTATCCCTATTAATACTTGATGACTCACGGTAAAAAAAAGTAGAGGAAATAGGAGTAACATGCGCCTGAATCTACTATCAAAAGGAAAATTTATGTGAAACTGAGATGCAAGGAGATAAAAAAGATACTGATTATTTCTATTTTCAAAACCTTCCTTAGTCAAATATGTAAGGTATTTGTTCCTAGACGTATGACTTAAAACTCTGATTGGATATGTTGGTTTATGCTTATCAAGAACTTGGCGGAGATAATGATTAGTGGAAAGCTACTGGTTTTTACACATGGATCAACCTAGAATTTACAAATTTAGGTTTAAAAACATTATTTTATCCACATAACATCAACTACTATGGTTTTGTCATCTAAATGGCTGCCTTCTCCTGATTTTCACATAGACTTATTACCAAATCTGAAACTACACATCTGAAGCAGTATGCGTTCACAACCTAGTTTCTTTTCATGGAATGCTTAATGTAATGAGCTACCACCAAAACCATATATAATCATGATCATTTTAAGAAGGTGTGAATCTACCTGTTGCACTAATTCTTGGAGGAACTCTAAGATGTTTGATGGAAAAGGGAGTACCCAAGTCACCACGATGGCCTTCCACACAAATCTGCGAAACAAACTCTTCTGGAGCTCTGCCAAACAATTTCACGTAAAATGAAACCTTCAAATGCTGAATGCCTGCTCATTGATCTGTTTCAAAGGCAGGGCACAAACAAACAATCTAAAATGCATAACATAGAATTGGAGAGTTGCCTCAAATGCATGCCTGTATGCTCAATTTATAGATAGAAATGTATTAAATTCTTTTCCACTGTAGTTTTTGAATTAGCTCTGCTATTTATTGAGGGTAGTTGGAATGATCCATGTGAAAAATATGGGTGGCATGACAAGTCGGCGTTGGGTGGCAGAATGGTGTTCTTGGTCGGCAGGTACACACATGTTATATCCAGCGCCTTCAATTTATTTGACTTCAATTCCTTATCTCAAGTTCTGTTAGGTTTTAAATTTAATGAATACTAACTCACAACCTCATAGCCAACAACGTGGGGAAGTAATTTTTTTTCAAATTTTCCATGAGTATCACATGCGTTCATGCATTTTTAATAGTTAAAGTCTATCAACGTTTGCAGTAAGAGTTGGGTAAGAGAAGGAGTTGTGA